>CAJVPT010005514.1:0-12108 GCA_910592055.1 Acaulospora colombiana | reverse complement strand
TATAAGAAGTATTCTACATTATTATAAGATAATATGCAAGTTTTGAAATAATCTAAATTCAGCTGTTTTATATTATTTATGAATTTAAATACTTGTTGAATATTTTTTGACAAAGGACTAATTGATAAACTAGAATATTTATTAAAAAAAGAAATTATTTCATTTTCGGTTGAAGTACTGAGATTATTTTTTAAAACAAGTATCATTAAATCTATATATACTTCATTAGGAAATTTATTAAAGGTTTCTTCAGAATCTTCTGAAGAATCATAACTATCTAAAGCATCTTCTAAAAAATTATTATCATAAAAAACTTCATATGAGGGAATATTATTTTTAAGAAAGCTAATATACCTTAAAGAACTCTAAAACAATTAAACATTAAGTAATAAATAAATATTAAATAAGCAAATAAATATTATTGAATACCTTCGAAATGCTTTTTATATTTTCAAATAATTCTGAAATAGTTAGAAGTTCTAACTCATTTAAATTATCATTAAATTTATTACTAGAGTCTACAGTCAATATACATTTGCTTATATGCCTCGTATAAGAGGAATGTCTTGAAAATATACATTGACAAAATTGACATTTGTAATATATAATAAAAGACTTTGAAGAGCTTCAAAAGGCATAAAATTGATCAATAAAATATTAATTAATTTTAGCCAATCAAAAATTTAATTAATTTAATTTATAAGTTGTTATAATTTTATCAATATGATTTCAATATTATTTCATTTTTAAAGTTATGAAATAATTTTTGAAAGATGACGAAGAATTGCATATAGTTATAATATAACATAACTTCTTGGGATTTGTGTTATATAAGATCTCTAAAGTTTTTTCTTTTTTATTAATGTCAAATAAAAGAAAAGAAACACATAACATGTTCCAACAAATGATTTCAGGTTCAGGCTCTGAAAAATGACAAAAAAGTACTTCAAAGCCCTTCAAAAAGCCCAAGAGTATTCCTGATATCCCAGATCAAGCTAAAGAACGAAGACCACTATCTCATGCAAAAACAGAAACAGAGCTGTCCTGGAAGCGATTAAGATCCCCCAATTATTTTTGAGAATTTTCACCTACTAGGAGACTGTTCGAAGAATTTTTAGGTATATTAAAAAAGATGTAACTATTTAAATAAATACTAATTTGTATATTTAGTTTTTAATATAATAATCGAGAGGCTGTTGGAGTTTTACAAAAGTCTTTATAAAAAATGGATCAGTTATTAGAACATCAAAAAGCCATCAAGGATAAAGTTATTCGTCTAGAAAACAAAATTCACACAAGTCAACATTTAATCACCGAACAGGATTTTATCGAGGTAAGG
Organism: Acaulospora colombiana; assembly: GCA_910592055.1. NCBI lineage: Eukaryota > Fungi > Glomeromycota > Glomeromycetes > Diversisporales > Acaulosporaceae > Acaulospora > Acaulospora colombiana. The sequence goes on along the minus strand of CAJVPT010005514.1, from coordinate 10,769 downwards.
TTTAATTTTTTAATCTTCGAAGGACTTCAATAATATTTTAATTTCTATAATAGTATATGGTCAAGAGTATTATGAAAGAAGTCTTTTTTTAAAAAAAATATATATAAATTCTGAAGATTTTTGCTAGTATATAGAGGAATATTTTCAATGAAAACATTTGGAATTCTTCAATGGCCTTATAAGAAAATTTTGGAAGATGTATTATGAAAAGCTTATCCACCAAGCGATAATTATTGCAGTTATTAATAATAAAAATAAATTTATTAACAATATTATTATTTAATAGCTTGCGAAAACACAGATCACTTCAAGGGATCATAGTTTTAAAAATCTGAGATGCCATATTTTCAGTCTTCAGTGAAAACTCCTTGGATACAATCAATACAAATGCAACTGTTACTGAAATTACAGCCTGGAAAAATTTGCAAAAAACCCTGGAGTGCTTCAAAAATCTTCATATCTGTCTTAGTGAGAAAAACCAAAGTGTGATGGTACATATTCTCGAAAAAGTTTGATCAAAAGGAGATGCCTTTGAGGAACAAGTTGCATTCACTATCGCAATATGCCAAACAATTCTAAATCCACATAATGAAAGTATTTTAATTAATAAAACATCAATTAAAAGAAAAATAGAAAAAAATAAAATAAGTTTTAAAATTTTTTGAAGTCTTATAGAGTAATTTGTTTACTAATAAAATATTTTAGGAAAAAATTAAAAAGAAAATTAAATTTATGGAAGGGAATTCAAGTGATAAAGATCAAGAAATGCATGAGCATTAAGATATTGAATTTTAAAGTACTCTGGAGAAAATATAAAATGAAGAAAATGATCCAGGATTGCAATCGGAAAATGTAGAAATAGAAAGGTCTACTTCAGTAATGAGTAATGTAAATGTAATTGATTAATAAAAATATATAGAAAAAGTAATTTCCAATAAATAAATTTTTAAAAATAAATATTTTAATAATAATGTGAAATTATTTTATTACAATTTAAACCATTTGAATTTCTTCAGAGTTGTATATATAAATTTCTGCTCTGAAGACTTCTAATGATGACAGAGTGCCTCCAAAGTTTTACATCCAAAAATCTTCAGAGATCTTTGCCAAAAAAATTTTCTGATAAACAGATAACCAAAATAGGATAAGAGTAAGGTGATGGAACAATGCTTTTAATATTAGCACCAGTTCAATCAAATCATATCAGGAGAAAATCTAACTTATAAGAGGAAACAAGCTCATCCTGAAAAAAGATATAATCCTGAAGAAAACAATAAATATTAATATAACCCTTCTTGATATAATACATGGCACATTACTAGATGACTTCATTAGTACAATAAAAAAAAATACTAATAATAGAATCAAAAAGGAATATATATTATATAACAAGTATACTATAAATAACTCTTAATCAGAACACATAATGTAAGAGAAATTAATATGCATAGATCAATAAAGACTATATAAAATTATACAAGAACTTAATCTAAAAGAAATCCTACACGTACTTAAAACAATCTTAACAGACAGGAAGGCTGAAGTCAAGATCATCACAAACACAATGAAGAAATGGAAGGAACTACTATACGATATATGGAAAACAAGATGTGAGACAATACAGGTGCAAAGGAAAGCACAAAGTACACAAAGATGGAACAAATGGACAAAATCTGAGCAGGGAAGTATAAGAAGCAAGCAAACCCAGTGGTGATACAACAATCCCTTTTAGACTTGATTAGAATAGTAAATAGCTACATCAACAGCTACATAAAGTATCAAACAAACATTTTTTCTCTTTTATCCTTTCATATGACAACTAGCATGGCCTCGGCATGTTAGTTTCTCTTTCTCAGGAGAAGGGAAACAAGCCATGAGGTAGCAAATAGCTTATCGAGCTTTACTATTACTGAATATACATCCCTGTATAATAGTCTTAGCATATTCTACATATGTAATTTGGAGAAAATAATAAAATGAGGCTGCGCCAGTCAAAAAAAAAAAAAAAAAAAAATACAAGAACTTAATATAGATATTCTAGATAACCATGAAATCAAGCTAACAAATAAAATAATAGAATTCACTTTCATTTCATAATAAATATATAAGCTTTTTTACAGTAGCAATAATAAGAAATTTAGAGGATCTAGAGTAGAACTCCTTATTAATAAAAACATAAAAAAAAAGTGAAATCTATCGAAAAAATAGAAAACTATATAATAGGAGTCAACTTTTTACTGTATAGATATTATGCAAGCTTTGTATCTACCAAGTATATTTGCTATTAGAGAAAACTATTAATAGACAGTTACAATAGCTTCTTCAAAACAAAATTCTAGACAAGTAAAGAAATTACTTTAAGGTTATAATTATGAAAAATTTCAACACAGTTATAAATCCAATAGCAAATCAGCTATTCACTAATAAAAAGATGCCAAGATACAGAAAAGCTGAAATAAGTCTCTTCAACTTTCTAAAAACTGGAACTATATAGATGTCCAGAACTCTTGTGAAGAAAAAAATAATATTATCAAATAGGAATCATACTTTATTACTAACAAAAATGACAACAAACAATCTGTTCAAGAAATAAGTATAAGAGCAATATAGAACAAAAGAAAAGAAAATATCTGATCCAATAAATTCCACAATAGAACAATGAGAGAAATTAAATTCTGAATAGAAAACAAATTTTCAGAAACTGATTCATAACCTTCTTGACTAAGAGTAAAGAATAGTTCCTAAGAACTCAAAAGTCCTGACATGATTTCAAGTCAACAATCATCAAAAGTGAAACAAACATTATAAAAAGAAAAAGATTTACTCTACTTCTAATATAAAAAAAAAAGTGAAGCCTAAATTAGCAATCCCAATAGAAGACTTCAAAACCTATATGAAAGCTAACAATATTTACTTTCTTATAAAGAAAATATAAATCAACTGGAATATAAAAATTCTAATAGACATAGCTAGAAACTAAGAAGGCTTGATAAATTTATTGAAGAAGAAATAGCTCATTCCTAATCACAAAAAGAAATTTTAGAGCTGTTATCAAATATTACTGAAATAGAGCATAGCCTTAGAATGGTATGCAAGAAGAAAGAAAGTTTTTATATCAGAAACCAAATTAAAGAAGCCTTAGAATGCAGGTGTAAAGATCTCAAGTTCAATAAAAAATAGATGTTGAGCTCAATATTGAACTGCAAAAACTAAGAATTATACTAGATTAAGTGTTAATCAAGAATTAAGAGTGGATAGAATATATAGCTATCAATCCCCAAACTATCAAAAGACTATTATAAAGAAGCTTTCAAATAAAGGAATATTAACTTTGAAAGCTTAGATCCTTTTTGGAAAAAAGAATACCAATTTAAAGAGTGGATCGACCCAATATAATATTCACTACTAATAGAGAAAATCAAAATAGAAGAGCTTAAGGCTATTTTGTAACACCTCTTAAACAATAAGGTAGCCATTCCTTTATATATTAATTATGAAATACTTAAGTACTTAGGTATTAAAGAAAAAGAGGTCTTATGCTTGCTATTTAACAAAGTTTTAAATATTGAAAGTAGTAATATTAACCCCATTTTTAAACTCAAGCCTTGGAAATGCCAATTGAGTAAAACCAGACCATTGTTATTCTTGAATAGCTCAAAAATGTTTTACAAAAATCCTTATCAATTATCTATCATGGATATATAAACAATACAAAATTCTTAAAAATTCAAATATTGCTAATTTATCAAGAGAAAGTACAGCAGAATCCATTTACCTACTAAATAATATATATAATGAAGCTAGAGAAAAAGGAAAAGAACTATAGATCCTCTTTCAAGACATTGCTAAGGTATATAACACAATATTTCTTTTTATGCTTAAAAAAGCTATAGATCAAATTCAAATCCCTACAACTATCAAAAAGATTATAATAGATTTTTTCAAAGATAGAAGTTGTAGCATCATTCTTTTCAATAGACTTTCTAGTTCAATAGTTACAGGAGATAGTATAGATCAAGGAGAAACTATCTTTTCACTACTATAGAAAATTTTTTATGATCCACTGATATGTAAAATTCAAAATAAAACTGATTTAAATTATACTATAAAAGAAAAATGGTTATCCAATTTTCACAAATCTGAGAAGAAGGTCAAGCTTTCTCTAAGATAGACAATAGGGATTGCAACAGATTGAATTGGATTTGATTTTAGGTAAATCTGATCTGAATTCAAGTGGTTCAGTTTTTATTTGATCCAATCCATATCCAAATAAATTTATTTTTATTTGATCTGTATCCATTCAGTTAATCTGATATTTTTTTAATTGTGTTTTTTTTTTATTTATTTATTTAATCCTATTTAATGTTTACTTGTCATCTTTAGATTTTATTTATAAACATTTAGTTAATAGATTACATTTTTAATATTTATAATTTATTGTTATTCACGACCATTTTCTTCTAAATTAAAATATACACTTGTATAATTTAAATTTTCTGCAGTATTGCTATTGTCTTGATTTTTTTTTATCGATTCTTCCAGTGCTAGCAAAGCAGTGGGATCTTGTTGCAATTGCTATTGCTGATACTTCATATGTTTTTCTTTTTTAGTTCCTTCTTTTCATTTTTTAATTGTTGTTACTGTTTTTTTTTTGTCAGGTTTTGTAATAAACCATTAGTTATACCTTTTTTCATAAAACAGTTGAGCTATGTAACTCATGTTCTGGTCAGCAAAAAAGAGTATTGCCTTTTATAAAAATTCAAATAAAAACTTAGTATTTTATATTCCAAACTTTTTTATCATTTTTATAAAGATACCTGTTATATCTAATTTTATTTCTTATTTAGTCATGTAAAAGTTGTCTCCATCAAAATTCCCTTCTTAGCAAGTAAATTCTGAATTACTTTCAGAGCAAATTCCTCTCAAGCAGCTGGCTGCAATTGTATAGTCCAGGAAATTTGTATTGGTATAGGCAAATTTGCTATATCTCCAGGATGAATATACTTCACAAATATCCAAGGGATGATTAAGTTTGATTTTCTTTTTGTCATAAAAAATTGAGATACCTTTTTCAACTGCTCCATATTTTTTTCCATCTAACCTTGGAAGTTCATGCTTGGCAATTTTTTGCTATATATTTAAAGTCACATCAGCAAAAAAAATACCTATTGTATAATTAAACAGGAGACTGTTAATTACGACAACTTTTTCTTCATGCAGGTACTGCTGGCTTGTTCCTTATAACTCTTTTGGTATATTGAAAACATATGTAAAAATTCCACATTCTCTTGTCAACATATATCTAAAACTTGTTGTCAATACTACTTAAGTATGAAATTAAGCATATATGAATTTTATATATTCAGCAGTTATTAATACTTCTTGATTAAGTTTTGATATACTATTAGATCAGACAACTCTTCTTTATAGTTGAAATATTTCTAGCACTATATAGTATCTTGCATAATATTTAAAACTTCAGGTCTAATCTGATTATAATATACAGTAAGCATCACTTTGCTTAAATTATTGTCATGAATTATAATTTTTATATTTTTTTTATTATATTTGATAGGTAGAAGACAATATTGATACCTTGTATATGTGAAAGCAACAGATTTACTTTTTTGTATATTCACTTTTCTTTGATTTTTTTTTGCTATATCTAGGCAGGAACACACAAAATATTATTTTTATATCATGGGTATTAGCAAAATATTTTTGTATCATCAAGCTTTCTCTTACCTGAAAATATAAAGGTGTTAACTAGGTTTTTTATTATTAAAACTATTTGAATTTACAAAATTTTTATATATTTTTTATTTTATTTTTTTTCAATTTGTTAATGTCTGCTTTCAAAGTAGCTGCAGTTTCTACATTATCAATATAGCAAAATCTCAGAAACCTCACAAATTCTTTTCACCAATTTTTCTATTTTTTATTAATATTAATAAAATATATATAGCAAGTATATATACTTCAATATATTTACATTTGAAAAAGAATTAATATTAGGATTAGATATAGTCAGATAAATACTTGTTAATTTAGTAGAAGGACTTTATAAGCAGGTAACATACTTCTTAGGATTATCATTTTTCAACAATATAAGGAAATATAGGGCAGCAGTATAAATTTCCATATATATTTAAAAAACAGATATTAGCTATATATATATATATATATAAGACCTATGGATCAATAGTGCAGTGGTTAGCACTCCATAGGTCAGATCACAAGATCCGGTTTCAATTCCACCCCAATACAAAACCAATACGAGGAATTAAATCCGTCCATTGGCGTAACCGTAAACTAACCGATGTTTCTAAATATAGCATCCGGTCTATATCTAGATTGTGATCAGGTTGTGATCCGAATCAGGATAAGATTATCATTGACACAACCGCATTACCAAAAATGGTAGCAAGAAGAGTAGATCCTCAAACCGGTAGCATGCCTCTCAGGACCAAAACAAGAAAAAACAACTCGTCCGGGGACACAAATGGCTTAATACAAAGACTCATGCTCAAGAAAAGGACTCTTCCATAATAAGCCAGTCCCGGTCCTCATGCATGTGGCTGTGCCGACTTTCACAGACTTGACTATCGGGAGGCCTTGGTGGGAGAAGAAATTTGCGGACCACTCCGAAGGATCAAAAATTGGGATCCAGGATACTGAATTCGACGACCTGATAACTAGAATACTCTTAATAAAAAATTGTTCTAGGAATAATTAAGATGGAATCGTGCAGGCTTCCAGTTTGGGGTTAGACTGGTAGTGGTGATACATAGCATTAGTTAAATATATATATAGCTATCCATATAGATAGGATTTACTATAACATATATGTAAAACTACACATTTGTAATAATATAACAGTTTCGAATTAATAAAAATTACAAATTAAGCCTGTGGATCCCTAACAAAATAATCCAGCTAATAACCAACATTTGTGATAACCGACAAAATCAAGTCCTAACACCCTTTGGCCCATCCCTACAGTACATCGTAGAAGATGGAATCGATCAAGGAGACACAATATCCCCCCTCCTTTGGAGAATCTTCTACGACCCATTGATCTCACAGATTGTCAAACACACAAAAGGATACACTCTCAAGGAAAAAAAATGGGCCGAAATAATATCCACTCCACTTATGACAACCCTAGACATATCCTGCATAGCTTACATGGATGACACAACTATAATCTCAGACAACCAAACAAGTCTACAGGAAACTTGCGACATATGCACAGACTTCTTCAACATCAATGACATTAACATCAACGGCAACAAATCCAATTTGATAATTCTAAATCAGACAAAAGACACAAAGGCCAACATAACAATTCAAGGCCAACCAATACAAGTATTGAACTCAAATCAATCAGCAAGAATCCTTGGAATCTTCATTGAAGGAAGAGGTTCCAAACTGTATCAATGACAACTAATCGGGAAAAAAACCAAAAAATACAACAATACTATCAAATGGAAAGTAGCAACAGATAAATAGCTCAGATACTTCACAACCAAGTCTGGACACCATCAATCACTTATTTTCTCTCAGATCTAGTCATTACAGAACAACAAAGCAACAAAATAATGACAATGCTGGGTCAAACTTACAAACACAAACTAAATCTCTCATCCAAAGTACCCAACTGCATCCTGTACAATCCACTAGAATATGGATTCTTCCATATATGAGACAGACAACTCCTGCTCTACGCAACCAATTGACAAAAAAGAATCAACAAACCAAACACCATAGGGAAAATCACCAAAATGCATCTCCAGGAGCTCCAAAACCGATGGTGGTCAACCAACTCCATTACAAGCACTCATCTGATACACCCCTTCCTGGCGCAAGGGCATGATTTCACACACGACTTAATAATTCTTTTAAGACAACATGGATTCACAGGAACGACAAATACATGTAAAACCCCAATCAAATCAGACACAACAATCGAAGAATTAACAGATCCAGATTGGTATAACAAACATAGGAAACAACTTGCCAAAAATCAGATCATGTTTCTAAACCAAATAATCAACTTCTCAGGATCACGAATGGTAGCATGGGTAGAAATCACCATATCAAACAAAAAACCCAACAAAAAAAAACCAATCTGGTTCCAAGATATTGAAACGAATCAAACAATATTAACAAAAATACAAGAACGACATGTAAAAAACACACATCAAAAACCAAATTACAAACTAGCAATAGAAACACCAAAAAAAGAAATCAAATGATTAGTAGCAAAACAAAACAACGAAAGCACCATTGGCTGAAAAATTTCATCAAACTATAATATTATCAAGCTTCAATACTATAAAAGAGTCAACAATCAGTCACCACTAAAAGAATGTAAAGGATGTACAATCAATGCACAAGATACTCAAGGAAGATACATATTTGAAGAAAGCAATAACAGTCTGATACCTATCCCAGTCCACAAGAGCAGAACAAGCTCCAGAATCATACCGAACACCAATCTCCTTCATAGAAGCAGAATTTCACCAAATAGCCTAGACAGCATCATCGATAACAAATTTACGCACCCACACATCCCATCCCTACCATAACTTACAAATGACCCAATAGAAATCATCAAACATACAATCATAAGATATCTGACAACAACTGAGGCATCACTTAACAAACTAGCACATATTTGATACAGACTAAACAAAATAAAAAAAATCACAGCCTATACAGATGGTTTGATCAACCAAGACCTACGAATGGGCTTTGGATGGCACATCTTGGAACTCCCAGAGACAAGCTTCCAAGGGAAAATAAGCAAATTCCTATCATTCACCAGAGCTGAACTCACAGCAATAACAACACTCCTCAGTACCATACCTCCAAACAGCAAAATCACAATTTGCAGTGATAGTTAGGCAGCAATCAACGCAATCACCAAAGTCACAAAAAACCACACAACACTTAGCACACTCAAAAATAATAACCTGATCAACACAATAGTACACATAACCCAAAATCAAAGAATCGCAGTAAACTGGGAAAAAATTAAAGCGCACAACAATGACCTCAACAATAACAAAGTAGACTTGCTAGCAAAAGAAGCCACAATAGGCAACACATCCCACGAGATAATATTCACCCCCATTAGAGACAACAAAATGAAATGGACACAAGAATGGAATGGACAAATGATCGAAAACATCACCAAAGGGGCAATCAAAACACTCACACATGCAAAACATATCCTCAGTTGGAGAATGCTAGACAGGAAACTCACAGCAACCTCTTAGCACACAGCAGAAAACATCACATAGGCAGAATCACTCCTCCATAGACAACCATCCAAACTCATAACAGGAGAAACAAATCAGACGGACTACAACATCAGAGCTTTCAAATTCAAACTATGGAACCTGGAACTCCCTACCAAAGACAAACTCCACAAAAGATCAGTAATAACTTACACCAATAACATATGTCTTGATTGTTAACAAGTAGAAACAAATATACATATAATGCTCTGTGACAAACAACCCAACAACATCTTCCAAACTTTAAACCAAATAATAAATGAAGAAGTCAGCAGCAGAGCAAAGGACACGACCTAAATAAAGAACTCGAAAAACTGAAAAACACAAGAACAAATGAAATAAAGCAGTACATAGCAAGAGGAGCACTCACGAGACAATTAATCAACACAATAAATAAACACTCAGAGACAGAACATCATAAAAAAATAATCCAAAATATCTTAGATCGCTTCCTCACCAGTCTTTACAACATCTGGCAGAATAGATACAACCAATTCACTGAATGGGAAAAAAATAACAATATAGGGAAAAAAGACAAAAAAATCTGGAAAACAAATGCATCCAAACCACTTAATACAAAATCCTATATCACAGGAGTTAACGACATCATGGCCCTCTCCTTTCACTCGTGGACAACCTGGAACACATTTTACGATACTAACACACAATTTTCTGGGACAGGTAGAGCCTTGGTAAATTAATCAAGTATATACCAGTACTTGGCAATAAGCCATATAGTAGAAAAAATCTCTTTCTTAGCAAGTTTCATTAGATAGTCAGAGAGGTAAATTTGTATAAAATGGATTTGTACATACTCATTAAATGAATATCTAATAAACAAGGCATATGCCACCCACTTTAAAATATATATATATATATATATATATATAACTTGTCAGTGCAATAGAGTATCGATAGCCTAGCTGCAAGTTAAATTGCTGACAACCCAACTTGCAACTATACAAATACCTACTTAAATATTTTTGAGAGCTCTGCTTTAGTCCAGAGTTTTCCATTGAAGGCAATATCAAACTTTATTGATATCAGCTAGTTACACTTTAATGAAAACCAGCCTACAAATATTAGTTCAGTATTTCTCACTGAAGGCAACTTTATAGACTTGTCAGGTAAAAGGCTCTTTAATTTTTGTTCCCTCCTTTGATCAATTTACTTATCTTTAGCTTTGATCTGTTTCTATTTTTTCGAGATATGCATTGTATTATCTATACCAGTATTTTTGAAATAAATATAAGATACAGTAGCTAATGATGGGTCCCTAAAGTATTTAGCATATAAAATTTTGTAGATTACTTATGTCCCTTTTTGAGGGACAAAATTCATAGCTCTTCACTTTAATAGGGACAAAAATTAGGAAATATTATAAATTAATGATTTGAATAATGGAAAACAATTGTGGGTAGTTTTTTTATAGTTATTAATTTAAAAATTTTAATGTTTCCTAGT
>CAJVPT010005513.1:0-12109 GCA_910592055.1 Acaulospora colombiana | reverse complement strand
TTTCCCGATGTCTGCAGGCGGACTTTGACGGTGTCTGAAAAATGGTAAATAAATTATTTGCAAACGGTGGTCTTCATTTACACGGGATTGTGATTGCAGCGAATAATAGGAAATGGGTTTCAATGAATACACAGTTGCTTTCGACGTCCGTAAACGACAAGAATCCCATTTTATTACCTTCGACGATATTGATCCTCAATGTAAGTCATCTGACATAAAGTGCGAATGACTCGGTGTTCAAATCCGCCTCGACGAGATGAAATTTCCATGAATTTAATCGTATTCTCGACTCCAAGTTTATTGACAATTATGATTATTTTGCCTTTTCCAATAACCGGCACTCCTTTTTTCAAAAAAATAAAAATGAAAATAAAAATAAAAAAATAAACAAAATAAATACCCCGTTCATAAAGCTCCCTCAATATTTGGTCATCGGTTTCATGCCGATACTCTTCAAATCCCTCACGAATCCTCTTTCGAACATACTTTACTGCCGGTCTCGAGTACAAAACCGAAGCGTCACCGGCTCGCCACAATCGACGGAATAATGAACGAGATTGGAAGGAATTGACGACCGTTGGACACTGAAAGGTGATGTTTTTCATCTCTCCAAAATTTTTCCTTGGAGAAATCTCGCGAATCAGTATAATACCATTTAAGATCGGGAAATGCGGTAGATTACCAAATCTGGGCAAAACTTTGGAGTTACGTTCCTTGGTTCAAATATTCTTTGATCCTTTATTTATCTTCAAGATTTATTTATGTGTCGGGTTAATTATTAATGGTAGTAATAAGAATATCCGATCGATTAACGGAATCCTTCTACTATGCTACGTGTCAATTTTGGGCAACGAGATGTTCAATCAATTCATCTTAAAGTCGCGAACACTGTTTCACATGCCGTAACCGTAACACGTAAAAATGAACGCGATTTCTTCGCGGTACAGTGAGGTCACTGCGAGGATATTGAACGAAAAGGATCAAAACGAAAAAGAATGTAGCTTTCATTTATTAAGCGCAGCATGACATTTCATTAGGAGGATAAAAAATTTTTTGAACAAGATGACAAATAAAAAAAAAGATATCAGTATATATGTATATGCGTAATATTTATTCTATCTATGGATTAAAAATAGATTAAACGAATTGTCAATCATCGTAAGTCTTCACTTTCTAAATCTTTCTTCGCTCGAAGTAGGATGCTAGTTTGCCATGGTGTTATCTTCGTGAGTTGGTCGTATTCTTTGCAAGCAGTCGCAAATTCGGATGGATCATACATGTTCTTTGCATTAATTAATTTCTGTGAAGACGAATTCGCTGGCATAAGCGTTGAATGTCACGCATTTTATTTTAAAAATAAGGAAGCATCCTCACCTCGATGAAAGTGCGCTCTCGACTATCGGCAAAGGCGGGATATTGTAAGACAGATTCCTTCAACTTGGTTTCAAGTCTAACCCAATCTCCCAAAGCGATGATACACATGAATTGCCAGAAAATATGATCCTTGATCTTGAAATTAAGCAACTGATCGTTTGCCGCAGTGGCAATTATCGTGTCAAATAGCATTATCGCTTGTTCGTAATATCCAATTTCCGCGGACAATTCTGCCTGTGATACAAGTGAAAATATATAACGACTGGATTTTCGGGGTGATTTTTTTTTGGTTTGTTAATCTTTGGCACCTTACATTACGTGCAATTGAAAGTTTTGACGACAACTCACCCATCACCCTCCAGTTCGTAGAGATGAGCAGCCTTTCGGTACACCTGTCGACAACAAAACGTTGAGAAAATTTTATTCCCGATCACAATGGCTATAAAAGAAGCGGAGAAAAAGAGGGATACTGACGGATAATGCTTTCTCCAAATTTCTATCGGGATTGGTAATCTTTTTATATTGTTCGGCAAGTTTCTCGTATGTTCGAGCGGCACGGGAATTCTGTCGGTCACTTGTTTCGTAGATCGAGGCCGCCATTTCCAATGCTTCGAGGGCCTTACCTATGGGGAAGAGGGTGTGTAAGAAATTTTGATAAACGAAATGTTGGTCATCGAAAAAAATACTTGCCTACTTGATTTGTCTGTTGAAAGGATTTGTATGCATCTTCGTAGCAAATCGCGGCTTCCAAAAGGTTAGAGTCGTCGCCGATTTTTTGGAATTGTTTTGCGGCGGACAAAAATGACTTTGCAGCTTTATGATCTAATGAAGTGGTCACGGGCCATCAGTATGACAAAGTGAAAGCGCACAATGCAAATTGAGAAAGTTAAATTTCAACGACACTTCACAATCCCTTTGTCCTTTCGCTTTTATGGCGGTTTCTTTATCATTGTACGCCGATCCCTCTAGAATCTGCATTTCCGTAGCGGAATCGGATTGTTTTTTATTGTTCCTTGAAGTGATTATTTCAATCTTACTAATCAAGTACCATTTATCATAGAAGCCTATATATGAAGCTGATCCGTCTTTTAATTTAACAATAGACCAACAATAATAGTTATTGTGATAAAATTCAGGAACAGTAGGTTGACCTACAAGTAGTTTATTGAAAAACTTAAAAAGTTCTTTTGAACAGTTAGAAGCAGAATTATCTTTCGATTCCTCTTTGGTTAACATATAATTTCGAAAAGACTCCTCGTTTGGATTATGCTTGTGAGCATAATAGACGAACACAGCTATGAAAATTAGGAAAATCATGCTCTTACATCAAAGGATTGGTTAGTAAAGAAGAGGTTCAGAGATCAATGTTTAATAATATGATATGACGACAATACGTAATTTATATTCTAAAAACGTACACACGTGAATCTCACATGCCATTGAAAATCGGTCTGAGGCGTGCAGCGCCCATTGACCTGTGTTCCTTTTTTGTTACACTTTGGGGTCGCAGCTGGCCTCTAGGTGATGAAGAGTAATTGTTAAGAAGCGTTAGTGGGCGAACTCATTTTGGCTCTATAGAAAAGCGAATTGCTGTGCTGCACACGATCTTAATGAAGAACCGTAATTTACTTGTTGCTGTGTACCGTGACACAAGCACCACTACCGCAAGTGGTTTTGAAACGTCGAAAATTGACGATGATCTTTTTCTGTTGAAGGATTCATCATAATGTCTGCCCACGCCGCTCAGGTGGTCCTAGGTAAGATTTAAATTCTCATCGATCCTGCGAGATCGGTCGTTTTTTTTTTTTTTTTTTTTTTTTTTTTTTTTGATGCTGACGAAATTCTCGATATCTTGCGAAGATAGACCATAATTCTCCGCGTACACCAATAGCTCCGGTCAAGGAACAACCAAATAGGCTCAGAGGTTTTATAGCAGGAGTAACTTCCGGCGTCACAAAACTTCTGGTGGGACATCCGTTTGGTAGGAAAGCATTTTTGGATTGAAATAATTGGTTTTCTTTTCTTTGCAAAATAATTTATTTACCATTTTTCAGACACCGTCAAAGTCCGCCTGCAGACATCGGGAAAAGATGGAAGATTTGGTGGTCCAATAGATTGCTTGAGACAAACTATACGGAAGGTAATTATTATTATGAGGGGAAGATCAATCCCAGTCATAACTCTTTATAATTTCTATCCATCCATCCATCCATCCGTCCTCCTATCTCCCTTCTTTTTTTTTTTTCCTTTAAAAAACGTTTAGGAAGGATTTCGTGCCTTATATAAAGGTTTGGTGATGGGTGACGCAAAAATCTGTTTTGTTTCTTTGTAGGTTCAAAAATTTGATAAATTGATGGTGTAACAGGGGCGACGCCACCGCTCGTGGGTTGGGGCATCATGGATTCCGTGATGTAAGTGGAAAAATGTCTATCGCCAATCAGTTTGAGATCTCGTCCTGACTAACTCCCATGATTCTCGTCATTCGTTCATTTGCAATTTCAGGCTAGGTTCTCTTCACAATTATCGCCTGCTTCTACAGGGCAACGATCCAACGATCAAACTCACCATTCTTCAGCACGCTATAGCTGGTGCCGGTTGGTGAGACAATTCGTTGTATGAATATTTCAGATTCACGAGAGATAAATAACATTACTTTTATTTTTACAGGTGCCGGTTGGACCGTATCATTTATTGCTTCACCGATAGAACATATCAAGGTATGAAAAGGACGCCAACTCAAATTTACTATTCATGCACGCACACGCATATTGAGCATTCCCCAAATTCACAGTCGAGGTTACAAGTTCAATACGACAGTGCTACAAAATTGTACAGCGGTCCTATTGACTGTGCACGTAAACTGGTAAATAGATGATTGAATTTTCAATATGAACTCCAATCGTGTCATCTGCTATTTATATTCTCATATTCTTATATTCTTTCCAACTATTGATAAGATCAGAAATAATGGCATTCAGGGGCTGTGGATGGGACTATCTGGAACTCTTGCTCTTAGATCTTTTTTCTTCGTCATGTGGGGATCATACGAGGTTGGCTAATGAAAATTTGATCTCTTTCACACGACCATATTCGAACTTCTTGCTGCTTAATGACACATATATACTATATACTGCACATATGTACATATACTGTACACACATATATATATATATATGCTTTTTTTTAAAAAAAATCAGTTTTACACAAGGATCTTAAGAAAAACAAATTTAAATGAGGTGTCGATCAACTTTTTGGCAGGTGGACTTGGTGCCACCAACTTTTGGCTGGCCTCGATGCCTTTTGGTAGGTCGTGATGTTTATGCGCATGGTGCCAAGTTTCACGGATAACCAGTTGCACGAATCCTTAGATACTATAAAGAATAAATATATGACACAACCCGACGTAAAACCCAGGATGTTTCCTACCTTGAGGAGCGTTGCATTACATACATATAAAGATGGTAAAATTATTTTACCGACTCAATATACTGTAATTGATTTTGATCATTAAACTGTTTATTTACTATTTTAATTTTATAGAAGGATTTAAGGGATTTTATAGGGGGATCGGGCCTTGCTTGCTAAGATCATTTCCCACGAACGCGTCGTCCGTCATGGTGTTCGAACTTGTTATGAGGTTGCTAAGGGATTCCGGCGTATAACTTTGTCATCTTCCGAACGTTACATACCGCGATCGTCTTAACGACCCACCCATGAACTTCTTTTAACATTTCAATGATCTTTCTGTTTATGTGAAGTTTTTCATTCTCACAAAGCTCGCGGCAATGAGAAATCTCGATTTCAGAATTAACAACAAGCGATACAATTGTTCTAACCAGTGATCACATCAAATTATGCAATCATCTGCACTAATCGAAAGAATCACCTCGCGACGTTTGGCGACGTTTAAAATAAATATAAATTTTTTTATTTTTGTTTAAAATGATGTGGTGTTCTAAAGACATGAAGGGGTGATATATTACAACATGGCGTTTTATTTTCAGTAATGAAAAAAAAAAAAATAAAGTAAAATAAATAAATTTTTCCCCCGGTGTCACGCTCAGCCGCCTCTGCTCACTCTCTTGACCATATTTATAATTCTGTTCAATGATACAAGATCAGTCTTCCACTCTTCGCGTTTTCTCACGTTCTCCGGATCCTCGCCTAACAACCCGTTAAGATCCGGTAATTGTGTTTCGTCTTCATTTTCAATTTCACCATTCAACATCCTAAAATGATCTCTGAGATGCATGCCGAGACGTGTGGCAAATCGGTGCACGAGATAGAATTCCACCACGCGTGGAACGATCTTTGGGCATGAGATATATGAGATGTGAAAATTAATTTTTTTCAAAATGGTTAACCGCTAAACACGAATTTTAAACGGGAGAAAAGAAAGGATGAATAAATACCTCACGGAATCGGGAATGTGCCATCTTCCAGTACGCCAATGCCCCCTAAGAAAAAAAAAAAAAAAATGTTACCACTCATAACATTCGCCAGTCTTTTTTTTTTTTTTTTTTTTAATACGTACTGTGGCCGCAAGAAAAGCCTGCTCGTTGATATTGCTCCTTAAAATTTTTTCATTCTCCTCGTGATCTGTTGTTTTAGGAACAATTCCCAACAGCTTATCCACATACGAGTTCTTTACCGCCAACATCATGGATAGTGTCGCCGTCGAAACATTCTCCTCCGCAATCCTCGCACTCCGAATTTCCTCAATTAATTGATGAGTTGCATCACCCTGCGAACCTAGCGCTTTAATCTCTTCTACCAAAAGAGATTTGCAGTTTTCAAATGTTTCATTTGGCGTACTAGCGTCCTGCATCATCTCGAATAACTTGGAACCGAATTCTAATATTGCTCTCGATCGTTCTTGGTCTTCGACGGACAATGCACATAATATGCGCAGTTGGATAAAATATTTGGATTGTTTTTTAAGAAGGGTCGCTTCGTCGGTCACATATAAAGCTCGACTAGAAGACATATGTTCCATATCTTCGATATCTCGAAGTTGTCTCAATGTGTCTTCTTTACACTGTTTGAGTAGGTCTTTTAAGACTCGTCTACAAAAAAAAAAAAAAAGATCCAGATTACAAAGGAAACAATCAACAAGCTCACAAAGTCACGATTAGTCGAAATCGATCGTACTTGATCTCATCCACGGCATTGGGGAATTCCAGAAACTCTTTTTCAACCAATTCATCCGTAAAACTAGAGACCCATTCGTAATTCTTTTCCATCAACTTTTGAGAAATCTTGAACCATTCTTTTTGATGTTTTCCAACGATGTTAACCACGGACTTGAAAGGAAAGTAGCCCACCAGTTGTCCGCCCTGAGCTCTCTGGATGACCTCGCTGAGTTGCTCTAAAGTCCACGTGTATTGACCATCCGGACCACGCTCATTCATGCCCCACTCATCTGCATCAATTTCGTTGCGTATTCCTTCCGTCCATCCGGAAAATTGCAGTGACCCCTGTTTTATCGGATCAAAATATTCCGAGGAAAATGAATTTCTAAATGACAAATTGTAGACCGGTCGGGTATTTAGGAGTGCCAGGTCAAATTGTCCGAAATTCCATTGTTGACCTCTATACAGACGGGGCTCATGATGTTCAGAGTTGGCGTGACTCGAAAATTCTTTATCGAACTTGCCAATGAGTTCCATGAATCGGTAGATGGGATTATCCTCTGGCGGTGGCGGCAATGATTCTAGCTTCTCTTCGAGCTGTCGACAATTGCATAGTGCTTGATATTTCATGTGGACGCAGCGAAAGAATTTAAAAAATTATCAACAATCAATTACCTCGGTCTTTCTCTGTTCCAGAAATGGTCTAATTCGAGGCCACGTTTTTTCTTGTAATACTTTTTGAAGTTCACTTAATTTTATAATCAGGTTAGTCAATCCGAACCTACTTCGGGGAACAGTTCTCCAAACTCGATTCTGCAGCAAATTATTTATTGCCGCGTTCTCTAGATTCTCGGGATTGGTGCCTCTTTCACTTGTTGCGTCAGACGGATTTCGAATGATGTACATTCCATTTTTCAAGGTGTGCTCACCTCTCCCATTAACCAAAGCGGCAAGTTCCCTGTGTCTGCTCTCATGGTACGAGAAGTCAAGTATTTGATCGATTTTAGTGATGATCCCAACAGTTCGCAATCCCAACGGATCTGCCTCTTGAGCTAAGCGCCACGCACTTTGAGTAGCAATATCCGCAGTTGCTGCAAAAATTGGTAGGAGTATGGAATTCTCCTTTGTGATGTATTCTTTAACGAGATTAACCACGAATGTCTCGTTTTCTTCCACATCACGGACAATCCCTGTTTAAAGAATACCGTATATCACGTGACCATTGGTATTAGTTATTTATTTTATTTTATTTTATTTTTTTCAATTCGTACCTGGCAAATCCACCATATCCAAAGAATATTTGATGTTAGGATGCCCAATTGTAACACAAACAGTATTTTTCGTGAACTTCAGCTCATCATGATCATTATTTGGCAGGTTCGTTGCGTGAACATCTCGAATACTTGGATTCTGAAGATATCGTTGTGCCTCTCGAAGCTTCGCTTCAATGGCATCATCCTCCAGACCTAGTATATCAGCGAATTCGATTTCGCGCGAAGGGATCCTCGATTGTAGACTATCCTCGACATAGCGGAGGGAAATTCTTCGCATGGGAGTTTCGGTCTGTAACATTCGGATTTCGAATGGTGTCGCTGTGCATCGACCATTCCCCCTATTTCATGAAAAAAAATGCATTCCCTTTATTATTATTGCTTCTTGTGCACAATGACTTAAAAAAAGGTTACCTCGGCACAGGTATTCCGCCGGTCAGCCGTTGTATCAGAGAGCTCTTACCAGAGCTCTGATCACCGAACGCCACTATAGTGGGCGTGTACTCTTCAAAGTCGGAGGTAAACTTGCGTATCTCGACCATAATGTCAATATACTCACGCGCGTTAGGCGTGCTTTCAAGTGGTGAACTGTAAATGTTTGACATTTTTAAACACTGTACGTCGAATACGATAGGGCAATGATAATGTTCTGCTAGCGAGAATTATTTAAAATTTGAGATATATGTGCGCAAAAAAAAACAATATCCTCCTGTTTATATAACGAAATCTATTCACTCCTTATTCACAAAATCAATTACAGAAGGCAAAAAAAACTTTCCGAAGTTTCCATTCCAATTTATCCTAAAATAAACCCACTTTCTCTTAAATGGGTTGTCTTTTTCTAAAAAGATATTCTGATGCATATGTTGTACTAACATATGCGCACTAAAATTGGAATTAATAGAAAACGGAAAAGCTAATCCACACAGTCTTGAAAAAGCATTTGTTAATCGCATAAAATAAATTTTTTTCTCTTTTTGTTTACGCGATCTTTCATTTTCGCGTCATGAATGCACCTCGACCCTAATTCCTCTACCTTCCATAATTGATAATTAGCGAGGATGAAAAAATTAAAGTTTGACTTTATGTTTTTTTTTATTCGCCACAATAGTTATTATTTCCAAACTGGGTTGTTGATCTGTACGTACGTGAACAATGGGTTCTTTATGTTGCATGTACCACTGTATATCATTTATTGTAAGATTTGCTTTGCATAATAAAGTTATTTCAAATACTGTACTGGTACTGTTCAAAATATTAAAGTTAAGCTTATATTAGGATAAAAAAAACAAACCATTTTATACTAACTATACTATAAAAGGTTTGTTTAACTGGAACAAAGAAAGAACTTGGTTTTAAAAATTTTGGCTGTTCAAAATATTGAAAAAAGTCAGAATTCAATTTTATACTATTTTATTTTTACTATTTAATAACTTAAATAATTATTGAATAATTAATTATAAATTACAATTTGATATAACTTTGTCTAGTATAATCTTCTTATTAACAATATATTCAATTCTACAATTTGATAATTAGAGCATAAAGGAAGTTACAAATAGTGATCATATAATATTAATAATGATATTACATAATACAAATATTTTCAACAGAGATATGTTAAACAAATTACCTATTAAAGGGAAAAAAAGAATAGATATAAAAGGATCAACAATAGATCAATAGCAGACATTCAATAACAGTTTGAACCATAAGTTCAAAACAATATTAGATCCCCTATTATAAAAAAACCAACAGAAAATATGAGAGCAGATTAAATAAATAAAATATGAAAGATATTTGAAAAGCTAGTTAGCAAAGTAGCCTTTAATAAACTTGTAATCAAAAATATATCTATTTTAAGAAATAAGTACTATAGATATAATTCAAAGTTCATCAAATATAGAAAAATATTACAATTAATAACAATTTTCAAAAAAGTAGAGTTTTCTAATAATTCAGACAAGCTATGGATTTTTAGTATAGCCATAGAGAAATATAACAGAGCTTATAGTCCCAACTATCAGATTGAGAACAAGATCTTATGATATTTATATATAATCAATTCAATTATTATTTATTATATTTTATCTTATTAAAGTTTTTATTTTGCCTTTTTATACTTTGTATATCTAAGAAATCTCATTTATTAAGAAAGTTGAATAGAAAGATTTTTGGATACTATAATAGTCTGAACTTTATTTTGAAAGATAATGTTCTATTTTCTTCTAGGTTATAAGCTACATTGAAATCTACATTAATATTATATAAAAGCTTTACCTATATTTAATCTTGATAAGACTTTTTATTTTCACTTATACTTTTTATTTCTTTGCTTGTTTAATAGGATATATGTTTACATGATATAAATTTTGTTTTTTTTTCATCAATAAGTTAACTACAATTATATATTCTTCCATTTCTTTTACTGATACTACTTTTTTTTTCAAAATCTTTTCTAATCAATAGACTGACTTCTGTTCCATATGTAAATGTCTACATTGGTACTATGGAAATGTTTAGATGATATCTGATTATTAAATATCCATTTTATCTTTGTTTTGATTAATTTGGTCTCACTTATTTTAGCATATTTATTTCCTATTTCTGTATTTCTTCTATAAGACTATGTTGGATTATTGTATTTAAGATATTCCTAATATTGTATATATTGATTATTATTACTTTTTTGTGAATATTATTATAATTTTTCTTTTTTAATATATTTTTGTCTTTTACTTTTTTAAAAAACTCTATTTTTTTTTTAAAGCAATACATTGGCATTATAATTATTTTACTATTAAATCATTTTTTCTTATTTTATTTGTCACACTTATCCTTGTTTAGAGTATTTATTTCAAAAGGATTAGATCAATCCTTCTTATTATTATTTTGAAAAACTGATGTTTCTAAAAGTGATTTGTACTTTCTCTATTCTTTTTTATTTATTTACTAGAATATGTTTTTCCTTCTAATCTAGAAATTCTACTATTTAATCTTTTTAAGTTTACTAAAATAAGATTTAAGGAGTCCTATCTATCTTCTGTCTTATATTTCATGTTTTCTTTTCATGAATCTTTTTACTATTGTTAATTACCTATTAATTTTCTATTGCTTCCTATGATGGAATATCTAATTGCCCTATTTTTTCACTATTTTAATTTATTGTTATAAGTTTGTCTTATATTTTTTTAATCCCTTGTTAATCAATTTTAGTTAAATAATTTTTCAATTAACTTGTTAAAGCTGTTAATGTCATTATAAGAGCTTGTTTCTTCTAGAACTCTGAATCTCCATTTGAGCTTTTTATTATTTATAATATCTATTCTTCCTATTCTTGCAACTTATTGACTAGATTTATTATTGTTTGAATTATTTTCTAGTTTAGAAACTTTTGTTTCATGGAGCTACTCTTATAAGACTTTTATTTTTTTTGTAAAATATTCCTTGATACTTTATATAAGTTTATATATATAAATAAAAATATGTTGTTTTAAGGCCTTTACTAGATTTTGGATTGATGTGAAACATATTACTATTACACTCTTCTTTTAAGTGTATAAGGATTTCTAGATATATAACATGCTTTTGCTTTAGTATGTCTGATTGCTTGTGCAACTAGACTAATTATAATATTGTATGTTTCATACACTCTCAAGAACTAGAAGTTTCGTTATTTAATAATATTATTAATCTTATTGTTATCTGGTTATATAAAGTAAAGATTACTATAATTGTTTCTTGATTGGTATAGATAATCTATTCTTTTTTCATATTATTATATTGCTAGTATAATATTATTCAAACTTTAATTCTTCTTTATAATCTCAAATAATTGTAGATACAGTATGAATATTTGTTGTCTTTCTATATATTTTTAAGAGTATATTTAATCTCATACCTTGAGTGACTTTGATCAATATTAATGAGGATTACTACTAAGGATCTCTTGTTCTTCTTTTTCTTCTACTAAAAGATTTTCTTATATACAGAATATGAGATATTCATTTATTTTTCTATTTATAGGGATATAACTAAATATAGATCTCTAAAAAAGAAGATAGGAACAAAAGTCAAATGTTCCTCACTAGGAAACATTAAAATTTTTAAATTAATAACTATAAAAAATATTCACAATTGTTTTTCATTATTGATTTATAACATTTCTTGACTTTTGTTCTTATTAAAGTGAAGAGTTATAAATTTTGTCCCTCAAAAAGGATCATAAGTAATCTGCAAAATTTTATATACTAAATACTTTAAAAACCTATCATTAGGTAGACTATAAAGTTTTCTTTTTCTTTTTTGTTAGTCTTTTCTAGATACTGTAGA
>CAJVPT010005512.1:0-12109 GCA_910592055.1 Acaulospora colombiana | reverse complement strand
AATATAGTTGAATAGTCATGACAATTATGTGCAAGTGTTGGGCACATAATATCTATTAGGAGTGAAAAATGCAAATAGATTTACTAGATAAATCAAATAAACCTCAAATTCTTCAAGACCCAGAAGAACATCAAAGCTCCTCAAGGTCTAAACAACCTAACATACATACCCCATCTCCACACACACCAAAACACATCACTAGAGTAGCGCGAATATGTACATGTGTATAAAGCTGTTATCAAAACAAGTTCAACAAAAGTCCAACACAACAACATAACAAGTGTGACTTAAATTGGTAAGATCATCAAATACAATTATCACAATAGAAAGTGATTAACATAAATAGAGTGTTAGGGGTCTGTAAAAAACACAACAAAGTTAGTGTAAACAGGTAAACAACCTAAGCAAAAAAGGAGAAATGACATGTGCCTAATCAAAACAAGATTAAAACACATACAAAAACAAGATTATAGCTAAAAACAACAAGCATTACATGTAAAACCTTGTCAACAATTGCTAAAATAGTACTAAGGATACATATTAATCTGCTCACATGACTATTCATAATACAACACAACAATATAACAATAATATTAATCCATACATATACCCTATTATGAATAAAGCAAAGCAGATACTTCAGATAATAAACAATAGAGAAGACGATATTATTGATACGCTAGTCCAATTGGCAAAAAAGCATGATGAAATGGGCAAACTATGAGCTATGCAACAAATTACCAAATAAAAAGGTATAATCAATCACAATAGTGTGATAGCAGACACTTCAGAAATATGTACCATACTGGATAGCATTATTGCCAAAATCCTAAAAATAGATAATACAACATTCCACAAGGAACGAATCCTTATACAATATATTATCTTTCTTTGATAGGAAGAAAAGGAAAAGAAAGAAAATCTACTTCAATCCTATATAGAAGATAGATACCTGGATATAATCAAAAAAAAGTTAACAAAAACACCACCCATTCCAATGGAGATCACTACCGATGTAGAAAATGAATCAATATTAGATAATAAAATAACAATGGTAGAAGATTAAGAACAGGAGAAAATAAAAACAGAAACTCTCAAAGGCAAAATTCAAGGTCACAATATAAGCGAGTACAACTCTTATGCTACAAGAAACAGGCAAGCAACTCCAACACTAAACCCCTATTTCATAAACAAAAAGGACAAATACAAAGTAGGAGCAATGACTGTCAATATTCCAGGGGACAATAAAGAAAAAACCAAGGCATACTTGAGTAGCATATTGAAATTGCCACGAAACAAGTGCAATCTTCTTCACAAAAAATTTATCAATGGAAATGAATGGTTGAGTTTTCATCTGGAGGAAGAAGAAGATCTTTTCAAATGTTTAGAAGAGATAAACAGAAAGGAAGAAGTTTTCAATCTACAACAACTCGAAAACAAGGGCACCAATCTAATACAAAATATAGAGATATTAGACAAGAGGATCTTTCAATCAAGAAAAGAAGAAGAGAAAGAGAATATATAGCATGTTAGTCTAATAGATATAGCACACAAAACTTCACAACACCTGATAAAAGAATATTTCAAAAGGTATGGTGAAGTGCGAAATATACATATCTACAAGGTTAAAACAAAAACAAGGGTCAAGGCTTATATCAAGTGGCATAGTTATTTCAAGACAAACCCAGAAACATTATGAATAACCCCATTAGGAACAGAAACTATTAGAGCCATCTTCTTCAGGAAAGAACTGATAAATAGAGAGATCAATGACATTCTAATAGAAAGAAATAAAAACTCTGCAAGACTACTAGGCACAAACAAGTCCTACTTAAGTTTGGTAGCCAGGGCACTCAATGGTACAGAAGTGAAAATATGTTACACTCCAAGAAACCTCTTTACACTAAAAGAACAAAACTTCACAGTATATGTTTTGAATCAAGAGAGGCCCTTAACAAAGCCTGTAAACAACATATCTTCTTACAAGGGCTACGCCTATCATGAAGTGTTAAAAATACAGTAACAGAAAATGAAAAGACCCATGATATTGAAAGAAAAAGGGCCATAGCACAAGATATAAAAGTTGAAATAGACAATAAGACACCTATAGACTTATTATCTGATCATGAATTGATCAGTTCCTTCTTTTCTTATAGTAGAAATTATCGATCTTCAAGAAGGCAATACTCAAGAAATTCATCTCCAAGAGATCAAAGAAGATCCCATAGAACTCAAACTGGTAGGGGAAGACAAAGAAATAATGAAAGACTTAAGAACCTAGCCACAGAAAGTAATAGAGAACCTATGGGAAATCCAAGGCCTAGCCGATGCAATAGTTTTGACAAGTACATGTCAAATATAAAAATAGAAAATGAAGAAGATTCATTATATCGTATCTTAAACAACTTAGAAAAGTTAAGTGGCAGAATAGCCAGACTTGAGGGTAAAACAGCTCCTAATAGACAAATAAGATATAGTAGAAAAGGGACAAATCACTTATAAAAAGGTGTACCAGTTGTCCAAGATAATAAGAGGGAAAACAAGTTCAGTTTATTTCTAGCAGAAATTTCAAAGGAGGACAAACATCAACAAAAAGAGCACAGCTGTATACAATTAGATAATTTGAACTTAGGAAAATTCTTTCAAAGTGAAAAAACCAACTTTCTGAACAAAAAAGGTAAAGAAAAAGAAAAGCAAAGTAACAACAAAGATGAGAAAAATGATATTGAAAAAAGGGTAATAAGAATAGGTACACACAATATAAGGGATATCACTGACATAACTAATCAATATAGTCTTATAGAAGATATAAGTGAGCAAGGCATAGGGATAATAGGATTGTGTGAAACCAAGCTAATGTACAATAATACAAAATGGGCCTTCAGTAAGTAGAAAGAATACAAACACTTTCATAATACCAACAAAGATACTCTATATGGTGCAGGAATAAGTTTACTAATAAGAAAAAATCTTGAGCAACAAGTAACATCAGTAGAGGAGGCAGATGGTTATATAATTACCATCAACATGTTGACAAAGAAGAATAAAATCTGTATTATATAAATTTATATTTCATTAGATAGACCTGTGGATCTATAGTATAGTGGTAGTGCTCCCAGGTCACAATCACAAGGTTTAGAGTTCAATACCACACAAGGGCCAAGTGAAATTTAGCCATCAGTGGCACAAAGATCTCATTACTCCATGATGATGATCCGGTACCCCAACATGGCCATAATAAGGAATCGACCACTTATCATGCCCATAACAAGACAGAAAATCATTCCGGTGCACAAGCTGACCAACAAAACAGGTTTCAAACAAGGCAAGGCTAAGTGGTACGACATCCTTAATCAAGACTGATCTCTTACCTGAGTGGTAAAGTTGGGTAGAAAGGCATTCCAGTGTTTAAGAAAATACAAGACAGGTTCCTTAAAGAGGCAAAGATGGGTTGCTACAGAGGACAGGTGATAACAAAACAAGACAGGTTCCCCATAAAAAATGTACGTGCTAACAGGAGTTATAAAGATCTTGTATAAGAGACCCCTGACATCAGTGGTGCTAGGCATCTTAGGCAAGTTCTTGACACATTAGCCTCCCTTTACAGGGATAGCAATAAGTCATCTGGTGGACTATGGTTCTAGGGAGTATCGCTTCGGTTGGATGAGGTTATACAAATATAGTTTAAAACTGGTGGGTACCCCATTAAATTGGCAGGTTAAAACACCTCTTGGTACCTCTGACTTTGTTAAAGATTAAGAGAAATCCTACACTAGACGGTCACATAGTTCCCCTATCCTGGTTGGATGAGACGTAAATAGATACCCCTTGTACTATTAGTTGATCTATAAATCCTTAGACAGTATGGGTAATTATTCATCCCGATTGTTCCTAGGATCTATCTTAATAATTAATAAAGGTTCTGATGCTGGCGCAAGAATGAGCTAGCATGTTAAAAAAAAAAATATATATTTCATTGGATAGACATAAATGTAAGAAAGTACAAGATAATTTAATAAGCTATATTAGAGGAAAATATGAGCAGGGCTTTCACACAATTTTAATAGATGACTTTAATGCAGCATACAACCTATCAGAAGATAGAGCATTCTTATCTAGGGCATGTTTCAGACCCTTATGGTGACCTAAAATTTCTCTATTCAACTTTTTTGATGAATGGAGTTTTTTAGATATATAGGTAATATGGAAAGGGAAAGACAAAACTCCTACTAGACAAGATACTACAAGCAGTAGTAAAATAGATTTCATCTGGATGTTACAAAGCTTGGTAAAATATATAATCCTATGATTTGACAATCAAGACATGAAAGAAATTATCAGAAGTAATCATACTATACTTTTAATAACTCTACATGATAATAATTTATTCACAAGAAACAAGACCATTAAACACTGCATAACATCCAAAATACAAAGGATTGATCTAAAAGGAACATCTCTCGAACAATGGCAAGTCTTTTGAGAAAGCCTAAACCATAAACTTAAAACTTCCTTGGAGCTTATACTCAATAAGAAACCTAATGAAATAAAATCTAGAAAACCTTCGAAGATCTAATTTGTAGTGCAGCTTTTAACAAATTAGAAATCAAAAAACTGGTATCAAATAAGGAAAAATGATACAAATATAGTTCAGAATTTATATAGTACAAAAGAGCTCTTCAATTAAAAACAGTCTTTTTTTTTTTAAGCTGGTGAAGTCATGCCATCCAGTTTTTATTTAATCATTGGTATCTTCTTTTATACACAAATTGAATTGCAAGAAAGATTATATTTATAATAGGAAAAAAACTGTTGGCTCAATATCTATGCGAACCCTGTGACTTACTGCAGTCCACCAGATGATGAATGTTAGTATGTCATGACTTCACTAATACTAATATTTAAGGAAAAGAGTAAATTAGGTGAGTATCTATTCTGTAAAATATTGCTCATGCACTGGTTGGTTACATTTATATATAAGTATCTATTGGTGTTTTGTGTAGTTCCGTCTTGTTGTCCTCTTGTGCTTGTTGATTCTTGGATCCCTTTTGTACATTCACATTTCTTCTTCAATGAGATTCCTTGGGTTTTTTCTCATTATATGACCAGGTCACACCTCAGCTTCCAAATTTATCTCTTCTCTTTCCAGAACCTGTCTATTGCCACCTTCAATACTATCTTCACTACTTTTGCATCCCCTGTGATTTCTTCTGCTATCTGTCTTATTTTGTGTGTAATGGTCTCCTTATGATATCCAGCCATTCTATCTTGTTCAGTTCTTCTGTTTCTCTTGATGTTAGTGGGTTGAGGGGCCCAATTAAAAACAGTCTTTAAAAAAGCAGAGGCATCAAAAGAAATAGCAAAGTTGCAGGAACTTAGTATAGTTATTGAACAACATAATGCCATCCATAATCTATATTATCAGATAGAAAACTATTGCATCCAATAGAGCATCTCCAATATCTCCTGGATATTCTTGAAAAAAGATATTCAAGATGTAATAGAAGGGCTTATGTTTATATGTCAAAACTTAGAAGCCAAAAAAGTAAGAAAGAAGATCAAATAAGCTTTAGAACTAAGATGTAATAATCTCAAACTCAATCAAAAGAAGATGGTAAACTTGCTAACAAACAAAGAAAGAAGCAAAATAGTACTTGACCAGGTCAAGGTAAATAAAGATGATATAGAATACATAATAACGAACAAAAAAGAAATTGAAAAAGAAATAAGAAGATACCATCAAGAGATCTTCAAAAAGCAAAACGCCAACTTTACCAATCTTACTGAAAAATGGAAAAAGAAATATGATCCCAAGCAGTACATTCAAGATGTATGGTACAACAATCTTCTAAAACTAATCACACATAAAGAACTGGAAAAAACTCTCCATGCACTCCCAAATAACAAAGCCCTAGAAAAATCCCAGATTAGCTAGGAAATGCTAAAGAAATTGAATCAAGAAGAAAAAGAATACCTATAAAAGATGTTGAATATCTTTTTAAGATGGGAAGTTACACCTATATATTGGAAACAAAGTTATATATATCCAATAGCTAAACCAAAACCATGGGAGTGTGAATTAGCAAATACAAGACCAATAATATTACTGAAAGTTATCAAAAAGTGCTTCACCAAAATTTTAACCACCAGAATGGGAAATATTTACAAGATCAACTATATTCTTAGGGGTCCTAACTATGTAGGATTGCCAGAAGAGAATATAGTAGAATCTATTCAAATTCTCAACAACATCTGTAAAGATACAAGAGAAAATAAAAAAGAGCTATGGATACTCTTTTAAGATACAGTCAAGGTATATGATACTATTAGCCTGGAAATACTAACCAAGACAATGGAAAGGATCAAGGTGCCCAAAGGTTTTATCAAGATTATGATGAGCCTGTTTCAAAATAGAGAGTTCAAAGTAATATTTGAGAATGACCTCACAGAACCAATAAGGGTAAGAGATGAAATAAATCAAGGAGAAACCATTTCACCACTGATGTGGAAAATTTTTTATGTCTCTTTGTTATGCAAAATCCAGGAAGACATAGAACAAGGATACAAAATGATAGTCTCATGGAATCCTGATCTAAATAATACCATCACTAAGAAGCTAGAATCAAGGCATGCAGCCATAGTTTTTATGAATAATACCACATGGATAGCAAGGTTCAAAGAAGATATAGAAAAGATTCTAGAAACAGCAAGAACCTTTTACAAAGCAAATGACTCTCAGATTAATAACAACAAATCAATTTTGGATACGATCAATAATCCCAACCACTATCCAAAAGAAGTTCATATAGGAATCAACAAAGAAGTAGTTAGAGAGTTAGACAGAAGAGAGCAAGCAAGATTTCTGTAAATATGGATAGGTAACCAGAAAACTGCAATCGAACTCAAAGAAAAGTCTTAAAAGAAATCAATACTATTACAAGAGTTCTCAAAAATGAAAAATTGATTAATGAGCAAGCCCTTTATATATTAAATAGAGTATTGATTCTGAGAATAGAATTTAAAATGCAGTACAGCATATTATCCTGAAAAATATGCAATAACCTAACAGCCACATATTGTAAGTTTTTTAAGAACAAAGTAACCTTATATAGATCAATTTCCAATAGTGTAATTCACCATTCAAAGATACATAATCTTAAAAGTATATGAATGCTCTAAAAAGAAAGCCAAATAACTGGACTCTATAATAGAATAAATGATCAGGGTCCAGCAGGGCTTACAACAATTATCAGGTTGAAACAAGCACAGATTAAGCACTGGAAGCTTCACAATCTCCTTTCATGTGAATCCCTAGATCACCTTGATGATAAAAGAAATTTCACATTACAAGTTCTAAAGTTAACTAAAGACTTGAGACTAACTTTCCAAAGCTGGAAGTGGAATAATATTTTCGAGTGGACCAAAGACAATAGTCCAATTAAAGAACACCTAACAGTAGAAGAATATAGAAAGGCAATACTATCTTTGTAAAATAATAAGTTAATGTATATAGACCAACTGTTAAACCAAAACCCTACAAAGTTCAGAAAGTAGAGAATGATTCAACTTATCCAGCATATTAGCAAAGGCTCTATTCCAGGATGGTATGATAATTTACAAAGAACCATAGCTAAAGAAAGTATAGAAGACCTTACAATATTTTGGAAAAAAGAATGGGAAGAAAAGTGGCTACTAAAATGCACTAAACCTAAACCTGATAGAGATAAACGAAAGAAAACCTGGATAGTTATCCAGAATGAGAATCAACAAATAGTATTGAGAAAATTGATTCAGAAGAATAGTCAAGGTACTATGATAATTCAATATTTCAACCATCAAGAAGCAAAAGATAGCCTAGAAACAGTTCTTATCAAATGCACAGGATACTCACTAAACAATAGAAATAGAAAGGAATATAATATAGAAATAGAATCAGATTTGGTCTATACTATACCATTCTTAAACTATCAAAAAAACACTAGGAGAGCACAATTACTAAAAGTTCCTTGTTTTCTATTGGAACTAGATAGTATAATAATTAAGAGTAAAGTCCCAGAAATCCAAGATTCGACAAATGACCAAATTAAAAAAATGGAATAAGTATTAATAGGAAATTGGAAACAAGAAATACTCAGAGACAATGTTAAGCAAGGAGTATATCAAGATCACCTACTTGAAATTCTTTAGCCCAATCAATGATCACAGGAGAAGCTAACCTTCTATTCTGATGGATCCTTAATTGACCATAAAAACAAGAATGCAAAAATGTGTGCATTATGGATACAAACAGAAGGAGCTGAAAAAGTAAATTTTAAACAGGAGTCAAAAACTGGCCTTCGTCCACAAGGGCAGAACTGGTAACACTGGTTACAATAGCTTTAGTAGCTTTGATAGACAGTACTGTCAAGATCTTCACAGATAGTCAAGTCTGCATCTCTAAATAAAAAAAGTTAGAGAAAGAAGATCCAAAAATGACACACAAAAGATGGCTAAAAGAAAAGAATTAGTTATTATGAATAAGAATACTAGATCTTATAAAGAAAAAGCATATCCAACTAACTTTGACCAAGGTTAAAGTCCACTCTAATAATCCATGGAATGAAGAAGCAGATCAACTAGCCAAAGAGACATTAAATCTATTAGCAATAGAATGGAAGAGTTTCAAATCAAGCAAGATACCTACAGAAACTATATGGCAAGAAGAAGTGGTAGACAGTCCAATATGACAGTTTATTAAGCAAATCAATAAAAGATTAATGACTCTATTATGGATATAGCAACATAAAAAAGAGACAAAATGGTTTCACCAAGTTTACAAGCATCAAATCTACTTATGGGATCTGGCATGGGATAGGTTAAAAGATGAAAATATATGGAATACCTTTTTCAAAAGCTTACAGAAAAGAAGTTTCCTAGTTAAATTGACCAATGATGAACTACCTACCTTAAACAAGCTAGTAATAAGAAGACCAGACCTATATAAGCAAGCAAGATGTATAGTATGTAATCAGCATTAAGAAACAATAGAACACTTATTAGAATGCTCTGATCATAAGACTGAGATCCTAGTGGCATGGCAAAAAAAATCAAAGACTTTTCTTAAAGAATTCGACAAGTTGTATCAAGAACGTAAAAAAGAAGCAGACAAAAAATAGTATAACTAGTAGTTGATAATAGAAAAGAAAAAGACAAATTAGATAAATGGGCCTGCAGACTAATAGAATCAGCCTCGCAAACCGGTTCAAGTACTTTTAACTTTTGCACAGGATTAGTAGAAAATGACACAATTAAAGAAGCTGCTAACCTAAACTATTATGGAAAGAAGCTGAGAACAATGTCAAAAAAATGGATTCTAAAAGTACAAAAGAAAATTTGCAAACAGATTTGAAAACAAGTCTGAAATGTGGGATATGAAAAGATTATAAAATAGGAACAAGAACAAAGAATTGATAGAAAAGCAAAATATAAGAAGGCCTAGGAAGCAAAAAGGCAAGATCCGCAAAATAATCCTAGTCATAAAAGTACAAGGCAAAGGGAAGAAGTGAAAGAGAAGGAAAACAAAAACCTAGTAAAAATTATAAGAAATGGAATTAAATATGGGATGAAGTGATTGGGGTTTTGATCCTTGTCAGAACATCGTGCAATGATCTGCATTAGTGACCTGCGGGCAATGATGTTAGAAGTTGGAAGGGTTTCTACCTGAACTATTAATGGAGTGATAAATCACTCCCGAAGTTGTACTTAAAGTCCTAGATAAATAGACTTTGACGAGTAAGTTAGTTAGAGATTTAGCTTTAGCAATACATATATAATATATAGCTTACAATTGTTTAATAAAGCACATATAACTAGCCTGACAAAGGATTAAAAAAAAAAAATAAATTAATTAATATCGAATTTTTATTGAATTGTTAATAAATAATTTTATAATGGATTTTTAATAAATTTTTGTTAAATAGTTAATAAATTATTTGATAAATTGTTAATAAATTTTTTGATAATTTATTGTTAAACTTTAATTAATAAATTTTCAATTGCCATGGGTCATCCAAACAGAATCAGGAGTGGACATTACCATGTTTCAGGCAGATACCTGAGATACCCCATCTTTTACCAGAGCTGAATTAACAGTAATATTAATAGCAATCAGCACAATTGGTGCAAAAAAGAAAATAAACATAATTATAGGCAGTCAAAGTACAATCAATAGAATTAAAAGGTAAGCCAAGACAGGTATCACTAGAAATAGGATAATAAAGAACCCAAACAAATGTTTAATTAATACAATTCTGGAAATCATAAAGACACAAAGAATAAAAATCAAGTAAACAAAAATTAAAAGCCACTCAGGCAACCAAGGAAACAAACTTGCAGACAAACTTGTAGCGACCACACTGGCAGATAAGCCCAAGAATATTATTAGAGTACATGAACTAAACTTAACAGGCGACATGA
The DNA here is from genome assembly GCA_910592055.1 of Acaulospora colombiana. Taxonomy (NCBI): domain Eukaryota; kingdom Fungi; phylum Glomeromycota; class Glomeromycetes; order Diversisporales; family Acaulosporaceae; genus Acaulospora; species Acaulospora colombiana. The sequence continues at coordinate 1,654 of CAJVPT010005512.1, read as the reverse complement.
CAATACTTAGATAGAACCAAGCATTCATAGATCTCCCCTTCAGCATTCTAGAAAAGATGCTCCTTAAAATCAAATGGACAAGTAAATGGAGAACACTAAGACAAATGCAAGACTGGCTTACAAGCTCTAAATCCAAGGAGATAAACTAGAATATAACCTTACAAACATTATCACCATCCAAGATCACAGCACTACAAACTAACCAGGATGACTGTAAAAACAGATTCTTCTGATTAAAGACTTGGATAAATGAATACCTCACATTGACAAATCTGCACATATGAAAATCACATCTGTATAAAGATCCAATCTGCATCATCTGCATAAGACAGGAAGAAAAAGACCTTCATCCCTTTATATATGGATCAAACAAGATGAGACTCATGGAAAAGTACACATCCTTTCTCATGGAAGAATATGCAGCCAGGGCCAATGGCAATAAGCAAAATAAACCAATTCACAAAAAATGGCAACAATCATTTCAACTAGCAAAAAAAATAGGATCAAATGCAATAGAATGAACAGACATCATTAGAGGAGCTATTATATACAAGATAAAGCAAATGGCAGTTGAGATTATAGGCAATAAGGAAGCAGCGACAACAGCCCTAAAGATAGCAACAGCCTGGTTTTGGCAAGAGAAGAAAGAAGTCTGGAAACTAAGATGCAACCTGACCATAGAATGGAAAAAAACACAAGGAATTACCAAGAAAAAGAAAAGGAAGTGAACATGAAACAAGCACTACCAAATAAGTAAAAGTCCACAAAAAAAAAGAAAGACCACAAAATATCAATGAACAATTATATATAGAGCTAACTAACCATACTATGAAAGAGACCCTGGAAAAGAGGTACTTGATCAATACAATCTTTTCATTAAATTTCAGTATTAGTGAAGTCATGACATGCTAACATTCACCAATAGGTGAATTGCAGTGAGTCGCAGGATTCGTAAGATACTGAGTCAATAGTTTTTTCCTATCACAAATATATTATCCTATAATTATAGTAAATTTGTGTATAAAAGAAAATACAAATAATTAAATAAAAACTATATGGCATGACTTTGTCAGCTATAAAAAAAAAATAATAATAATAAAAAAAAATAAATTTTCAATTGCTAAATTTTTTGATTATCAAATTTTTGATTGTTAAATTTTTGATCGTTGAATTTATGATTGCCACTTTATTGTTAAAATAGTAATATGTCAAGTGGTAGCAATCAAAAAGAATTCAGCAATATTTTTATTAATAAATTTAATCAAATTCAACAATAATTTAGCTACTAAAAGACACAATTTTAATTAATATATGTTAAAATAAATAAATATATATATATATATTTTATTAGGGATAACAAAGCTCAGTCTTATGAATTACATAGCTAAAAAAAAAAAACTCTTTCTGCTGATTCCCAGTTCTCTTAAAAATTTTCTTTTTTGGTAATTTTCTTGGAAAATAAAAGAAGCCAGCTACAATACAAAGAGAAACTTTTAATAAAAACCAGCAAAACAACAAAAAATAACTATACAGGACCAATCATTAGTGCATCTAATCTTTCGGCAACAAGAAGTAGGAAAATACAAGTATATTTCAGCCATACTTTGTAGATTTTCTTTCTTTACAGAGGAAAGAAAAATTCAAGAAAACTGAT
>CAJVPT010005511.1:0-12111 GCA_910592055.1 Acaulospora colombiana | reverse complement strand
TAGCTCGTCTCCCGGTTTGAGAAACAGCTCGAGTCGATTGTCACTAATAGGCGGTTGCACAGTCGCACCCTGGATCGTCGTCCCACTCAGGTTGCTCCGTATAGACGGTGCTCCACTGCTCACAGATCGTGCTTCACCCCGCAGTTGGTCCACTCGTGACGGCATCCGTGTTGTGTTGTTGTTAACAGTCGAAATAAAGTATTTGTTTAAAAGTTGAAAGCTAAAAGTTGAAATGCCGCCTGGGCAAGATCGGTCTGGCCGACTGAACGAATGAAAAGGGCGAGGTGGACCAGACCCGCGTTAGAAAGAAAAGAAAAGAAAAAGGAGTTTGAGGTCCAACGGGTATCGAGGATGGAGGGGAAAACAGGACACGACTCGTCTGCTCGCAGTGGTTTTATTGGCACCTTGGGAAATGACCAGTGCGAGGCGCGGCCACCTCTCATAGCCATCCGTCGCCCATCACTAACAAAACTGTATTCACTCTCGGCGCCTCGCCGACACACTCACACCCTATGCACGATAAAACTCGATTGCAAGGTATATACAACATCCCAATAAAAACCACCTTGTCCTTGCAAATCTTTTACTTGGCAGTGCAGGTAGCCCATTGGAAGCCTAAAAGATATCAGTCTCGTATATTGCCATGGGAAATCCGACGCACCAAAGGTCTGCTCGAGCTTGGTGTCGATAGAGTCGTTGGCAATGTATCCATACCCATTCTTGTTCTTGTTGTTGCTGATCTGGAGCGAACCGACAATGTTCAAGACGGTATCAGCGCCGCATGGCGATTGGACGGTGGCAGTCAAGTCGAATTGGTCACGGTAGCTATCCCATTTCATCAGTACAAGGTCCAATTTACTCGGCCATACTCACGTGTAGTCTTTGCCATCGACGGGTCCTGTCAAGTTTGAGCGAGCGGTGGCTTGTTGGAGTTGGCCTTGGAAGTAGTACAACGATTGTTGGACGGCAGTGACATTGGTGTCGAGTTGGTAGTAACCACGCTGTCTCCCAATCAGAACAACATCACACATAACCAAGAAAACCCACATAGTCGACGGTGGCGAGACCGAAACTGAAACCACCTGGGATGCGCACTCCGAGGGTGACTTGGCAGCTCTTGCGGTTTTCCGAAATAGCAATATCGGGTCCAGTCATCGCGTAAAAGTTACTGAACGTGACAGTGACGGCAGTCCTGTCGGCTAGAGAGACATCAGTATGGGTATACAACAACACCGAACCACTCACCGCTCAAGACATAGTAGGCGGATCCAGCAGGGCAACCACTTCCATTGACACCACTGGAAAAAGGTCAACATTCTGTAAAATATCGATTTCCCTCGCTTACATGCTCGTGCTAAAAAAAAAAGTCAGTACTGGGTCAATTCGGATCAATGCGTACGCACATGTTGAAACCAGCGGGGGGTGTAACATCAGAACGAGGGATATAGATGCCAAGAGTTCCACCAGAAACTGGGCGAATCGAACCATCCACGACGGTAAAGCCTTCGGGAAGACTTCCAAAGTCGATGGACGCCGGGAGGGCAGACACACCAAAGGCGAGAGCGACAAGACCAGCAACAAACTTGAACATGGTGGAAATGTGGAGAGCAGGAGAGATGGGAGATTGGATAGCGTTGGATCGCTTGATTATCCCACAACCAGAGACACTCCCCTCTTTATATCTTTGCTGCGCGCACCATAGCTCCGAACTTTGTGATAAGTGTGCTATACTCGGGACTAGAAATTCCCCACTGATGCCTAGATGTCGCTGCGACAAGGGGTAAATGTTCCGACTTTGGGGGATCTGGATTCACCGTCCGGATTGAGACATTGATGGCATGGATCCGGACATGGTGGTCACCAGATGCTCTTTCGTATAGAGCACGTAAATACTGCCTGTACAAACGTCTGGCAACAAGAGGTCTTGCCGGGAGGAAGGAGGTGGTAGAAGAAGAAGCCCAGGAACATTTGCATTCCTTGCCGGCGCTATGTCGGTCTCACCCTGTGGACATTTGAAGACAGCTGTCTGCGCCAATAAGCCAATAACTCTAAACAGAAGAAATCACCGTACGAACCATGTCAATTTGGGAAGGCGAGTCAACCGTGACTCTGTATCAAGTCACCAAACCGAAATACAAGCGACCTGCCCCCATATGCCTCCAAATAAACCCATGCGTTAAATTAGGGAGACTCCGGCGAGCGAAGTAAGGGGGTAAAGAGGATGATTCATATGGCATGTTTTTATTTTAGCATTTAGACAGCGGCGTGATAGTATGGGAGAGTACGGATAAACGGTGAACAAGAGGGGAGTTGTAAAGGGGGAAGAAGTTGCGTTTTCACTCGTCTCGTTTCATCGCAGCTAGATGCTCCACAAAATCTGCTATTATCTAGACTAGAACTCTGAGGAGTTTGCACAGCAAACTTTACAGATGAACGGTCCAACCATCGCAAGTCTTGGGAGTGCTTTTGAAAGTACAGCATGATGGTCGAATGCGAGAACCCGCGACCTTCCGGTGGTTTGGCTCCCTATCAGAACGGTTGCCGCAGAGTCAATTTCACCACCTCACATCAACTTCTGTCAATTCGTGTCAAAGATGCAAAATAGAAATGCAGAGCCTCACCTGCCAACAAATGGAGACATATTCTGCCTGTCAACAGCATCCACAAAATGCCAGTCAGAATCTCGGCACATATGCATTGTAGAATAGTTCTCCCGTATAGACAAGATATCACGAGTGATCGCATCAAAGGTGTTAATCTTGTTGTAGTGCCGAGATTTGCGACCGAAAGAGTTGACAGTCACGTTATTTGCGACTTGGCCTGCGGATACATTTGTCACACAGCGGCAAGTTCAATATTACCAAGTTTATTACGAAGCCAGAAAATCATACAGATGTGAAACGAGTCCCCAATCTGGCGGAACAAGTTATTGCAGCATGGGTCGAGGTCATGACCGGGAGCAAGAAGGGTGCAATCTGCGCGTCCCCCCCCCCCCTCAAGATCTTGTGGAGGGCCCATGTGCACGTATAAAGTTTAGCGGGCAATCCAGGGATGTTGACACTTTGGAGAACATGAAATGAATTCAAAAGGGACATGATCACAGCGATGCCACGGCTCATTGGCGAGGGTCGACTTCCCTCCACCTGCTCAGGTAGGTTCTTTTTTTTCTGGACGACACGGTAAATAGTATCAAGATGATACCCAGAAAGGGAAATCTGATCATTTACTTTCTCAGACAGATAGATTGTGGGAAATGATAAACAACAATTTGTGATTGCAAAAAGAGAGACCGGTATATACATTGACGATACCCCTCTCGTACACAACATCAGAAGGAACAACGAGTCGTTTGAGAGGCGAGTAAACTCAATGGAGTCCTTTGTACATCCTGTTTTAAATACATACAAGTTATGCTCAGCAGCTGAGCCAGTTGAAGTCTAGATTCCTATATCAGCAAACTGTCACCGAGACACGAGGCAGCGTGTAAACTTACTGAAGGTCTGCTTGAGCGTGGTGTCGATGGAGTCGGTGGCAATGTAACCAGAGCCGCTCCTGTTGGCAGAGTTGCTGACTTGGAGAGAGCCGACGATGTTGAGGACAGTGTTGGCTCCGCAGCCACTCAAGACGGTAGAGTAGAGGTCGAATTGGTCACGGTAGCTATAAGAAGTTGGGTCAGGCATGCATCACCAGAGAGCGAGGTTCAGGCGCACGTATAGTCCTTGCCAGAGACGGGTCCAGTCAAAGTGGAACGAGCGGTAGCTGTTGAATACTGTGTGAGAATGTGCAGTCCAGATGAAACTGAGAGCCTATTCACCCTGTTGCAATTGGCCTTGGAAGTAGTAGACGGATTGCTGGTTCGCGGTGACCTTGGAGTCGAGTTGATAGTAGCCACGCTGAAACCCATATCAGGAACGGCAAAAATATATAAAGAAGCAAGGCACGCACGTAATCGACAGTAGCAATACCGAAGGAGAAGCCACCTTGAACATGGAATCAGTCAAAGCCGTAGCGAAACCAATAAGGTCTGCATACCTGGAACGCGGACACCGAGAGTAACAGCGCAGTTCTTGCGGTTCTCAGAGATGGCGACACCCGGTCCAGCATAAGCGTAGAAGTTGCTGAAGGTCACGGTCACTGCGCTCTTGTCGGCTAAAGAGAAGTCAGTAAATCGCCGGCTATCATACCCAAAGAAACATACAGCTCAAGACGTAGTAAGCAGTTCCAGCGGGGCATCCACTACCATTGACACCACTGATGGTTCATCTGTTAGAGAGGTCATTCGTCGAGGGATGGGTAAGACTCCTTACATGCTCGTGCTGTAAACAAGCGTCAGACACAACTCGAATGATCTAATGGAAATAATGAGGCTTACATGTTGAAACCAGTGGGAGGAGCGACAGTGCGGGCTTCGAGTTCAATCGGTGAGGCAGAGACACCGAGAGCGACGGCGAGAGCAGAAACGATGGCGAAGAACTTCATTTTTGGATATGGAGTGGCTTGGAGTGGCTAAGAGTAGCTTCTTGGAGACCTGAAACGTGCAACAGGATGAGGTTCTGAGGAAGGAAGAGACCCTCTGCCTTTTATGCGTTCTGGAGAGGCCCAAGGGCCCTGGTCATACGGTTCCAACTTCGGATGCAGCACGCTGAGACGGGAGGAAACTTGCAGAGCCATTCCATCGATTGGTTTGACAAATGCATCGGAAATGACAGATGCTGCATGGCAAGTGTGTTGGTCCGTATCACAAGGTCCGCAAACCACGACAAGCTTGTGCCGTACCTTACCATCTCGGATAAAAACGATGAAATAATGAAGCTGGTTCTGTGTGCGCTTGTTATCAGGGCCGCGAAGTTGGTAGAGGGTGGTCAAAGGAGAAGCAGCACAAGGCGGAGTGATGTCGGTCACTTCAGTACGGCTGTGACGGGTGTTGACTTGTCCGGAAAGACCAGTCTTAAAAGTCAATTTTCCTAAAGTCTATCGGGCAATGTGCCGCGAGACACCTGAAATCAACCCTCTTGCTCTTGATTGGCAGGCACCGTTCTTGCGCAAACCGAAAATGTAGCGGGTTATTCCATACACGGAAAAGCGCAATCCGTAGATTTCAATCAAGCTTTAAGCTTGTCATTAGAATAGGCGGTGATGAATTCGCCGTACTGTTTGTCACCGACCCAATGCTTTGGCGGGCCCTGCGGGCGCACTCAATGGACGGCGGCAAGGAATCTTGATGGCAAGAAATCCTACGGGTCAAGTAGGGGGTAGGGAAAGAAGGTGAATGTATGCGGCAGCAGACTGATCATGTCAATCGCCAGATCTGTGAAAACGTTTACATGTGACTGGCACGGACCGACGATGTTCGAGTCGAAAGTTCAACCAGAGGGGTAAACCCACCTCTGCAGCACAAGGTGCTCTCCCCAAGCTGTGGAAAGCTGACCGGCTTTATATCTTGCAGAGCTCATCGAACTCAAGATTTCTGAAGAATCGAGATGGAATTGAGACGATCGTTCTGCAGACTCTCATGTTGCAAAAGAACTTCATGGGTGCAATGTGACCAGCTGATTCTCACGACCTGTCGAGATGCAGCGTCAATGTGGGCGTAAGAAGACTCAAACTTCAGTAAACAAACGAAAAAGAATCGCCGGGAACGCAATACGTGTTAAGAAAGAATACCAAAGAAAACACGGCAATTGCTAAGCGAATTTGTGAGTCCATTCAAGATTTCCCGAAGTATGGGACAAAAAGAAAACGTCCATGTCGCTGGACCCGAGAGTCCGGCTTGAGCCCAATATTAGGGAGAAAGGAAAGAGGGAAGACGAGTTGGACAAGCCAGCCGTTGGTATGTATGGGAGGAGGGAGAGAGATGGAGCGGGAAAGAGAAGATGGGACAGAGGGCACATTTTTCATGGATAAATAAGCCATCATGCAACCCGGTCCCGCATGTAAGTGCTCTTTATGTAAAGATTTTACGTTAGCGATATTGACTATTATTATAGGGTTCTTTGTCGTCGTCAACGGTGTTCCCTCCGTTGGTGTTAGGGTGATGGTTGGTTCGGGTCAGATTGAGGAGCAGCAGATTCTTGATGTTGAAGCCCTCCCTGCCTCCTCGACCGTCACACAGGCGGCAGACTCGAATCCCAACACCTCTGCGGCCTTCCACATCTCGCCCATGATGTCGATTGTCACCCTACTCTTCGCCGTTGCATCGTGGCTTATTTATCCATGAAAAATGTGCCCTCTGTCCCATCTTCTCTTTCCCGCTCCATCTCTCTCCCTCCTCCCATACATACCAACGGCTGGCTTGTCCAACTCGTCTTCCCTCTTTCCTTTCTCCCTAATATTGGGCTCAAGCCGGACTCTCGGGTCCAGCGACATGGACGTTTTCTTTTTGTCCCATACTTCGGGAAATCTTGAATGGACTCACAAATTCGCTTAGCAATTGCCGTGTTTTCTTTGGTATTCTTTCTTAACACGTATTGCGTTCCCGGCGATTCTTTTTCGTTTGTTTACTGAAGTTTGAGTCTTCTTACGCCCACATTGACGCTGCATCTCGACAGGTCGTGAGAATCAGCTGGTCACATTGCACCCATGAAGTTCTTTTGCAACATGAGAGTCTGCAGAACGATCGTCTCAATTCCATCTCGATTCTTCAGAAATCTTGAGTTCGATGAGCTCTGCAAGATATAAAGCCGGTCAGCTTTCCACAGCTTGGGGAGAGCACCTTGTGCTGCAGAGGTGGGTTTACCCCTCTGGTTGAACTTTCGACTCGAACATCGTCGGTCCGTGCCAGTCACATGTAAACGTTTTCACAGATCTGGCGATTGACATGATCAGTCTGCTGCCGCATACATTCACCTTCTTTCCCTACCCCCTACTTGACCCGTAGGATTTCTTGCCATCAAGATTCCTTGCCGCCGTCCATTGAGTGCGCCCGCAGGGCCCGCCAAAGCATTGGGTCGGTGACAAACAGTACGGCGAATTCATCACCGCCTATTCTAATGACAAGCTTAAAGCTTGATTGAAATCTACGGATTGCGCTTTTCCGTGTATGGAATAACCCGCTACATTTTCGGTTTGCGCAAGAACGGTGCCTGCCAATCAAGAGCAAGAGGGTTGATTTCAGGTGTCTCGCGGCACATTGCCCGATAGACTTTAGGAAAATTGACTTTTAAGACTGGTCTTTCCGGACAAGTCAACACCCGTCACAGCCGTACTGAAGTGACCGACATCACTCCGCCTTGTGCTGCTTCTCCTTTGACCACCCTCTACCAACTTCGCGGCCCTGATAACAAGCGCACACAGAACCAGCTTCATTATTTCATCGTTTTTATCCGAGATGGTAAGGTACGGCACAAGCTTGTCGTGGTTTGCGGACCTTGTGATACGGACCAACACACTTGCCATGCAGCATCTGTCATTTCCGATGCATTTGTCAAACCAATCGATGGAATGGCTCTGCAAGTTTCCTCCCGTCTCAGCGTGCTGCATCCGAAGTTGGAACCGTATGACCAGGGCCCTTGGGCCTCTCCAGAACGCATAAAAGGCAGAGGGTCTCTTCCTTCCTCAGAACCTCATCCTGTTGCACGTTTCAGGTCTCCAAGAAGCTACTCTTAGCCACTCCAAGCCACTCCATATCCAAAAATGAAGTTCTTCGCCATCGTTTCTGCTCTCGCCGTCGCTCTCGGTGTCTCTGCCTCACCGATTGAACTCGAAGCCCGCACTGTCGCTCCTCCCACTGGTTTCAACATGTAAGCCTCATTATTTCCATTAGATCATTCGAGTTGTGTCTGACGCTTGTTTACAGCACGAGCATGTAAGGAGTCTTACCCATCCCTCGACGAATGACCTCTCTAACAGATGAACCATCAGTGGTGTCAATGGTAGTGGATGCCCCGCTGGAACTGCTTACTACGTCTTGAGCTGTATGTTTCTTTGGGTATGATAGCCGGCGATTTACTGACTTCTCTTTAGCCGACAAGAGCGCAGTGACCGTGACCTTCAGCAACTTCTACGCTTATGCTGGACCGGGTGTCGCCATCTCTGAGAACCGCAAGAACTGCGCTGTTACTCTCGGTGTCCGCGTTCCAGGTATGCAGACCTTATTGGTTTCGCTACGGCTTTGACTGATTCCATGTTCAAGGTGGCTTCTCCTTCGGTATTGCTACTGTCGATTACGTGCGTGCCTTGCTTCTTTATATATTTTTGCCGTTCCTGATATGGGTTTCAGCGTGGCTACTATCAACTCGACTCCAAGGTCACCGCGAACCAGCAATCCGTCTACTACTTCCAAGGCCAATTGCAACAGGGTGAATAGGCTCTCAGTTTCATCTGGACTGCACATTCTCACACAGTATTCAACAGCTACCGCTCGTTCCACTTTGACTGGACCCGTCTCTGGCAAGGACTATACGTGCGCCTGAACCTCGCTCTCTGGTGATGCATGCCTGACCCAACTTCTTATAGCTACCGTGACCAATTCGACCTCTACTCTACCGTCTTGAGTGGCTGCGGAGCCAACACTGTCCTCAACATCGTCGGCTCTCTCCAAGTCAGCAACTCTGCCAACAGGAGCGGCTCTGGTTACATTGCCACCGACTCCATCGACACCACGCTCAAGCAGACCTTCAGTAAGTTTACACGCTGCCTCGTGTCTCGGTGACAGTTTGCTGATATAGGAATCTAGACTTCAACTGGCTCAGCTGCTGAGCATAACTTGTATGTATTTAAAACAGGATGTACAAAGGACTCCATTGAGTTTACTCGCCTCTCAAACGACTCGTTGTTCCTTCTGATGTTGTGTACGAGAGGGGTATCGTCAATGTATATACCGGTCTCTCTTTTTGCAATCACAAATTGTTGTTTATCATTTCCCACAATCTATCTGTCTGAGAAAGTAAATGATCAGATTTCCCTTTCTGGGTATCATCTTGATACTATTTACCGTGTCGTCCAGAAAAAAAAGAACCTACCTGAGCAGGTGGAGGGAAGTCGACCCTCGCCAATGAGCCGTGGCATCGCTGTGATCATGTCCCTTTTGAATTCATTTCATGTTCTCCAAAGTGTCAACATCCCTGGATTGCCCGCTAAACTTTATACGTGCACATGGGCCCTCCACAAGATCTTGAGGGGGGGGGGGGACGCGCAGATTGCACCCTTCTTGCTCCCGGTCATGACCTCGACCCATGCTGCAATAACTTGTTCCGCCAGATTGGGGACTCGTTTCACATCTGTATGATTTTCTGGCTTCGTAATAAACTTGGTAATATTGAACTTGCCGCTGTGTGACAAATGTATCCGCAGGCCAAGTCGCAAATAACGTGACTGTCAACTCTTTCGGTCGCAAATCTCGGCACTACAACAAGATTAACACCTTTGATGCGATCACTCGTGATATCTTGTCTATACGGGAGAACTATTCTACAATGCATATGTGCCGAGATTCTGACTGGCATTTTGTGGATGCTGTTGACAGGCAGAATATGTCTCCATTTGTTGGCAGGTGAGGCTCTGCATTTCTATTTTGCATCTTTGACACGAATTGACAGAAGTTGATGTGAGGTGGTGAAATTGACTCTGCGGCAACCGTTCTGATAGGGAGCCAAACCACCGGAAGGTCGCGGGTTCTCGCATTCGACCATCATGCTGTACTTTCAAAAGCACTCCCAAGACTTGCGATGGTTGGACCGTTCATCTGTAAAGTTTGCTGTGCAAACTCCTCAGAGTTCTAGTCTAGATAATAGCAGATTTTGTGGAGCATCTAGCTGCGATGAAACGAGACGAGTGAAAACGCAACTTCTTCCCCCTTTACAACTCCCCTCTTGTTCACCGTTTATCCGTACTCTCCCATACTATCACGCCGCTGTCTAAATGCTAAAATAAAAACATGCCATATGAATCATCCTCTTTACCCCCTTACTTCGCTCGCCGGAGTCTCCCTAATTTAACGCATGGGTTTATTTGGAGGCATATGGGGGCAGGTCGCTTGTATTTCGGTTTGGTGACTTGATACAGAGTCACGGTTGACTCGCCTTCCCAAATTGACATGGTTCGTACGGTGATTTCTTCTGTTTAGAGTTATTGGCTTATTGGCGCAGACAGCTGTCTTCAAATGTCCACAGGGTGAGACCGACATAGCGCCGGCAAGGAATGCAAATGTTCCTGGGCTTCTTCTTCTACCACCTCCTTCCTCCCGGCAAGACCTCTTGTTGCCAGACGTTTGTACAGGCAGTATTTACGTGCTCTATACGAAAGAGCATCTGGTGACCACCATGTCCGGATCCATGCCATCAATGTCTCAATCCGGACGGTGAATCCAGATCCCCCAAAGTCGGAACATTTACCCCTTGTCGCAGCGACATCTAGGCATCAGTGGGGAATTTCTAGTCCCGAGTATAGCACACTTATCACAAAGTTCGGAGCTATGGTGCGCGCAGCAAAGATATAAAGAGGGGAGTGTCTCTGGTTGTGGGATAATCAAGCGATCCAACGCTATCCAATCTCCCATCTCTCCTGCTCTCCACATTTCCACCATGTTCAAGTTTGTTGCTGGTCTTGTCGCTCTCGCCTTTGGTGTGTCTGCCCTCCCGGCGTCCATCGACTTTGGAAGTCTTCCCGAAGGCTTTACCGTCGTGGATGGTTCGATTCGCCCAGTTTCTGGTGGAACTCTTGGCATCTATATCCCTCGTTCTGATGTTACACCCCCCGCTGGTTTCAACATGTGCGTACGCATTGATCCGAATTGACCCAGTACTGACTTTTTTTTTTAGCACGAGCATGTAAGCGAGGGAAATCGATATTTTACAGAATGTTGACCTTTTTCCAGTGGTGTCAATGGAAGTGGTTGCCCTGCTGGATCCGCCTACTATGTCTTGAGCGGTGAGTGGTTCGGTGTTGTTGTATACCCATACTGATGTCTCTCTAGCCGACAGGACTGCCGTCACTGTCACGTTCAGTAACTTTTACGCGATGACTGGACCCGATATTGCTATTTCGGAAAACCGCAAGAGCTGCCAAGTCACCCTCGGAGTGCGCATCCCAGGTGGTTTCAGTTTCGGTCTCGCCACCGTCGACTATGTGGGTTTTCTTGGTTATGTGTGATGTTGTTCTGATTGGGAGACAGCGTGGTTACTACCAACTCGACACCAATGTCACTGCCGTCCAACAATCGTTGTACTACTTCCAAGGCCAACTCCAACAAGCCACCGCTCGCTCAAACTTGACAGGACCCGTCGATGGCAAAGACTACACGTGAGTATGGCCGAGTAAATTGGACCTTGTACTGATGAAATGGGATAGCTACCGTGACCAATTCGACTTGACTGCCACCGTCCAATCGCCATGCGGCGCTGATACCGTCTTGAACATTGTCGGTTCGCTCCAGATCAGCAACAACAAGAACAAGAATGGGTATGGATACATTGCCAACGACTCTATCGACACCAAGCTCGAGCAGACCTTTGGTGCGTCGGATTTCCCATGGCAATATACGAGACTGATATCTTTTAGGCTTCCAATGGGCTACCTGCACTGCCAAGTAAAAGATTTGCAAGGACAAGGTGGTTTTTATTGGGATGTTGTATATACCTTGCAATCGAGTTTTATCGTGCATAGGGTGTGAGTGTGTCGGCGAGGCGCCGAGAGTGAATACAGTTTTGTTAGTGATGGGCGACGGATGGCTATGAGAGGTGGCCGCGCCTCGCACTGGTCATTTCCCAAGGTGCCAATAAAACCACTGCGAGCAGACGAGTCGTGTCCTGTTTTCCCCTCCATCCTCGATACCCGTTGGACCTCAAACTCCTTTTTCTTTTCTTTTCTTTCTAACGCGGGTCTGGTCCACCTCGCCCTTTTCATTCGTTCAGTCGGCCAGACCGATCTTGCCCAGGCGGCATTTCAACTTTTAGCTTTCAACTTTTAAACAAATACTTTATTTCGACTGTTAACAACAACACAACACGGATGCCGTCACGAGTGGACCAACTGCGGGGTGAAGCACGATCTGTGAGCAGTGGAGCACCGTCTATACGGAGCAACCTGAGTGGGACGACGATCCAGGGTGCGACTGTGCAACCGCCTATTAGTGACAATCGACTCGAGCTGTTTCTCAAACCGGGAGACGAGCTA
>CAJVPT010005510.1:0-12111 GCA_910592055.1 Acaulospora colombiana | reverse complement strand
TATTAGTTCTTCTTCCTTTTAGAACTTTCTTGCCATAGGTAGAGAAGGTGTTTCTTGACTTTTCTAGGTCACAGGAAATCAAGTTTTTGTTTGAAAATGAATATAAACAAGAGGAAAGGTTTGTGAATATCTCTTAAAGTAAAACTTTAAGTTGGTTTAAGGATAGTATTAAGATTTTATTAGCAAAGAAATAAAAAATTTCTTGCGAACATCTTTTTTGTGTGTAGGCAGAGGATCAGCGGAAAGAGTCTTCATAAAGTAGTAATTTACAATATACAGTATATATATATATATATATATATATATTTTTAAAAACATGCAACATTGCCTATTTTATTAAGTTTATATACAATTATATGTTACTTTGTCAAGTAAAGATTATATTACAGACATTTTTCCTATGTGTCTAAAGTACATAGTTACAATAAAACCAATTGTTATCTGGTCTTATGGGTACCCGCCACTGATAGTAGTGGGGCTTCGTCTTTGAACCCTTGTGACGTATTGTTCCTATTAGGAACTAATATGCCTAAGTGCCATTAGCATGTTTCTTGTAGATTTTGAAGATGTTGTAGATTTCGTAGAGGATATTGGGTATGAGTTCTGTAGGGTATGTGATCATTTTGTTGGATGTCGGGTCTCTGAGTTTTGTTTTGGAAGGAAATTGTTTATGATTCTTTCTATTTTTTCTAACTGATATTCCTTGATTTTTTTCCCAGTGGTGTAGACGCTCACACCTATCGATCCAGATATTATATATCCAGAATCTGATGGTGTTACAGATGCTATTAACCATCTCTGCTATTTTGTTAGATTTAATGTATTTGCCAATGATCTTTAGAATGGTTTTATTGATACCTCCTATAATGATTCTGTTCCACATATTATTTACTACTATGTTTGATGTGAGTTCTTGTCTGATATTGCGGGTGATGTTGTTGTCGATTCTTGCTATTATTTCATGGTGTATGGAGCCACATCTTTTGTTTATTATATATTTAGTTACTTTATAGCAGTTACGGGGAGCCCAAACCCAAACCTTTACACGAGAACCATGTTCACTAAGATCACATATATTTTAAACAAGGTCTTATACATATTTGAAGTAAACCTATCTATATAAGTAGCTATATATATCCTACTTCTATATACAAGTCCTATCCCTTTTTGAGAAAAAATGTATGATTCCTTCTTAATTATTCCCGGATCAGTTTTATTAAGAGTAGTTCAGTTATCAAACCATTGAATTTTCTTTATCCTGAACTTCTTTGGTATTTTCAAGTTCTTTGGAGTGGTATATAGATTTCTCTTCCCACCAAGACCTCCCGATAGTCAAGTCTGTAAAACCTGGTCTAGCCACATGCTTGAGTTCTTGATATGTTAGAAGCTGTTCGTCTCAGTCTTGACCTTCATAACTTCCTTCAGAGGCATGCTACCGGTTCAATATTTACTCTTCTTATTACTTTTATTTGGTAACGTGGCCATGTCAAGGAATAATTCTACCTGATTTTAGATATTTAACCTTATTACAATCCAGTATAGACCGGCTTGTATTACTCAGGAACTCTAGTCGACTGTTGATAGACAAGCTATACTTGGAAACATCGGTTATGTGCAGTTACACCAATGCATATAGATCACTACCTGTTTTTTCAGAGATTGCTCCTTGGAGGATTTGATCTCGACTCTTGTGATATGACTTATGGAGTGCTAATCACTACACTATAGACCTATAAGTTATTTACAATATATAGTATATATTATTTAATTTTTTTATTATATTATTATATCTTAATTATATTTAGCTAACAAATTATTTAAGTAAGCAAATCTGATATATTGATATAATTTAATAAATTCAATAGATTTTATTACTTTAATTACTAAATAATTATTAATTAATTATATACAGTATATTGTATAAAGATTAGCTATTCAAAACAATTGATAACCTGTGGGTCTATAGCATAGTGGTAGTGCTTCCAAGTCACAATTACAAAGTCCAGAGTTTAATATCACACAAGGACGAATGTGAAAATAAGTCACAGGTAGTACAAAGATCTCATCTACCCCATGATAATAATCAAGTGCCCCAATAAAGCAATAAGGAGAACCCGTTTATTTATATAGCCATAACAAGATGAGCTTCGCAACAATACAAGTTACAAACAGACAAATATAAGTAGTACGATCTTTCATACAAGACGGATTATCTAGTCATGACAGGGAAAAAAGAAGAACTTGTCCACTTAGAGAATAATAAGACATGCCAAAGGAGACAAAATTCAGCCTGATGCAATGCTGAAAATACAAGACAGGCTCCCAAGAAGAGAAAACCAAGTGGTCCAATATTCTTCACACAAGACTGCTCTATCAAAGTATCAAGACAGACTGTGACACAAGACAAGCCCAATAGATATAATAATTTTAAATGCTAACAGGGTTATCCCGTATAAAAGATCCCCAACACTGGTAGTAATGGGTATCTTGGGTGAGTTCTTGGCATGTTAGTTTCCCTAATCAAGGATAGCAACAGGTCATCCAATAGGCCACAAACTCTAGGAAGTGTCACTTTCAGATATAGAGTAATATGGCAAGGTCACTTTACAAAGGTAGACTCCCCAAACTCCTATAGCTTAGTTAGAATTAAGAGACAGTCCTACACTAGACGGTTATATAGTTACCCTATCCTGGTTGGGTGAGACGTAAATAGATGCTTATTGTACTATTCGTTGATTTGTAAATCCTTAAACAGTATAGGTAATTACTCATCTCAGTTGTTCCTAAGACATATCTTGATTATAATAAAAAGCATGAAACTAGCATGAGAATGAGCTAGTATTAAAAAAAAAAAAGAAATAATTGATCTAAGATTTTATTTATTGAAATTTTTTTTAATATTATACATATATAGTATCTTTAACAAATCTTCTACTTAAACTAAATTATATAAAGCCTTTTTTAATATATTTGTATAATCTTTACTATATTTAAATTATCAATTTTAATATACTATAACTAAGATATTCTTTTTTAATTTAAAGTAAATTATTGCTATAGTTGTCCTATCTATTTATTTGATTTTAAGATTATTGAATAAGTTAACAAATTAATAGTAATTATGAAATTTTTACTTTATAAACTATTCTTTGAAAACAAAAAATTCTTTTAACCCTTTATCAGGCTAACTATATATATTTTATTAAACAATTGTAAATTATATATTATAATATAAATTATTAAAGCTAAAAACTCTAACAAGTTTACTTATTTTTGTAATTACTATTCTAAGTGTAACTTAAAAAGTAATTTGTTGTTTCATTAAAAGTTTAAGTAAAAATTTTTCAACTTTTAATACTATTATCTATAGATGACTACTATAGATTACTCTTTTAAGTTCTGATAAAACTTAAAATCCAATTATTTTATTCTAAATCTAACTTTTCTTGATAGAATATCTTTCAGACTTTAATCTTCTAGCTTTTTTTTTCTAATAATAAAACTCTTCTTCTAATAGTATAACTTTATAATCTTGGAAGCCAAAAGATCTTTTTATTTTATTGTTTCTTTAGATTTCTTGTATTCTTTTCTATTTTATCATCCTTTTATATCTTGCATTTCAGATTTTCTTGCAAAATTGATTGCACACTATATTTTGTATCTTTTTTATCCATTTTCTTATATATTTTTCAATTATTTTATTATAATATTTTAAATTTATAAACTTAAGAATAAGTTTGCTTTTATCAGTTCTGCACAGAAACTTAATATGTCCTGACTTGTTATTAAAGTTTATTTCACTAGCTTGAATATCTACTTATCAATTTTTTCTATTTTTTTATTATTATTCCCTATCAGTCTCATATTATTCTTTGCAACTTTATTTTTTTTTTTTGCAAGAGTTCTCTAAAGTTCTTAAGAACTTTTCAAGACCTTTATTACATGCTTCTTTTATCTACTCCTTGTAAGCTAAATATTTTAGCAAGTAATTAATTATTTTTTTTTTATAAAAACCATATACAAAATATTTTACTTGTTTATATAAATCCAGCCTTCTAATTACTAACTTACCTAGTGTTAATAGCTTATTATTTGTTAGTATAATAAAAAAACATTTCTTTGTAAGTCTTTGAAAGATGTATTTTATATGTATCTATTCATTCTTTCTCATACTAGATTCTGTTGTGGGTCATGTGGGTAATGTGATTTATATGTAATGATCTAGAATCCAAAAACCTAAAAGTCTGATATAAAAAATTGAGTATCACAAGATAAGAAACTATAGATTGAGGCTTGAATACTGATAAGGAAACTATGTGTATTTAACAAAATATGAGAAGTTTAGCAAAGTTTAGGGTTGGTATAGCTTATTATAAAGTAGATAATCTATTATTAATTAGAAAAGTATAAATAACTTACTAATATATGCTAAAAAGGCAGTACTAAATGTATTAAAAAATAGCCCTCATTGTAAATAAAGACAAGAGTTAGTAATAACAAAAGAAATAGAATTCAAATAAAGAGAAACTTATCCTTAATCAAGTCAATTACTATATCTCTGCCTTTTCTAAGTGTTCTTTATAGGAGACATTCTCTTCTTTGTATTGATTGTGAGTATTTATTCGTTATTTGAATTATATGAGGTGCTACAGATTAATAATAGACTTGCCAGGTTAGCCCATAACAATTCATATATAATCTTATTACTTTTTGATCTAATAGCATTATTTTTTTTCAGTTTTATTTTATATTATTTATTGATATACTATAGTTTTATTGTTTACTTTTTAATGAACTATCTTATGAGATTATCTAATATTTTATTTTGTCACTGGATTTTAGTAAAAATCTTGTATAAAATAAGATTTTTTTATTCCATTATAAGAAGTTTAAAGATTAAAGCATTTGTTTTATTAATCTTGATAAGCTTTAAATTTAATCTTTTTTTCTTGATTAATTCTATTATATATATCAGTTTTTATTTTTTAACTATCTTTTGTATATACTTTTTGAGCCATCTTTTTTGATTATTTTCTATTTTGAGATGTAGACTTGATTATATATAAAGATTTTAATAATGCTATCTATTAGAACTACTATATAATAAGTCTATCTAAATCATCAAACAAAAGTATAACTTTATATTAAAAAATTAGAAGAATACTACTTAGATAGTTTTAGAAAACTATTAATATTTTGATAAGACAAATATCTTTATTAAAGATTAAAAAGATATTATTAAATAGTATTTTAAGATAATTAAAGATTTAGATCTTTAGTTATGGAACACTAATAATTTATCAAGAATATATAATATTTTAGATCATATAATTTAACTGTTGATTTGAAGCTTCAAAATAATATAAAACCTGAATTATAGTAGAATATAAACAAATATTAATAAATTTATAATAATAGTTGTATTTGTTATTAATTAATAACAAGACATATAATAGATATACTTGTTTAATATTATATTTTATTATAGTTATCTTTATTATATTGTTTTTTATTTTATTTTTATTTTTATTAATTACATGTATATAATTTTTTAGGAGAATCACCAATATTATATGTATATTATTTTATATTTTTATTATATTTATTTATATTGAAAAAACATATATTAAAGATTATTTTTTTATTTTACTAATAATTCAGAGTTGTCTATTCCTTATTTATATTTAATAAATTTTTTTTAACTAATATATATATTAATAAAATAACTTTCTAGTATTAAATATATTATATACTAGAAATGTTGTAATTATTACTATCAGTTCTCCTTATATAAATAATATGTTGTTACTTCCATAATCAATAAATATTATTTGAATAAAAAATTGGCTTTTAATTAGATCTTTGATTGTATTGGAGTATTTCTATTAAGCAGTCTTGATATACTTACTTCTTATTTAATATTTTTTTAATGATTATTTTTTCTCAATTTTCTATATCTATATAATTTATTCTGAGGAACATAACATATTTTTATTATGAATTCTTTTTGCTGATTCTCTGATTACACACAAAAAAATGTTTGCAAGAAGTTTTATATTTCCTTGCTAATAAAGTCTTTATACTTTTATTAAAATAACTTGAAACTTGTTTTCACTTATCTCTCTTATCCTCTCTTACTTGTTTATAAACTCCTTTGAATAAAAACTTGAGTCTCTAGTGGCCTAAAAAGACTCAAGTATACACTTTCTTTAATAAGACAAGAAGATTTTAGAAAGTAAAAGAACTGACAAGTAAAGTGTTATTTTACAGAGCTAGAAGGGACAAAAAATAGAGATTTTGTTGGTAGAAGAAGGCTTAATATCCACTTTTTTATATATTGTTTTTTACTCTCTTAAAATGTTCACTGTTTTTTACAGTTTTCTTAAGAGATTTTGTCTACCTCAGTTTGATCCTGAATTTTTGATAATACAATATCACCTGATATCTAATTGGTTGATATAAAATATATTAGTAGCTAAATATAAACAATCTTCTACTAGTTACCTTATATATTTTAATAATAGCATTGTTAATTAAAAGAGTTAATTGGTACCTGTATCAGCTCCACTCCTTTAATTAAATTAATCTACAAATCAAGTTTCATGAGACAAATAAAATATAAGCAACAAGTCCCTAGGTAATGAAAAAGCCATTATTTGTTCAAGTTGAGATTTTTCTCTTTTATCATTTCAATTAGGTAAAATTAAAGATCAAGATCTCTTTTTTATCCTGATCAAGCAATAAGACTGAATGGTCTTTAGTTCATTATAAGCTTCAACCCTTTGATTATAGTTGCAAATACATTTTTCTCAGAAGTTGCTAAAGTATATCATAATTGACAATGATTTCTATCACTTTCAAAATCCTCTTACTATTATAAGGCAAAAGAATTATTAGGAAATTTAATCTTTTGAATAATATAAGATATATATCAGTAAAATTTCTTTAACTAGGCATAACTATTGAAAGGTATTATACTAAAACAATATTATTCAATTCCTATTAGGTTATATAAGAATTTTGAATCTATTATAAGTTATCTCTCTATCAGATGTGGATAAAAAATCACTATTTAAAGAAAGTTGGAACTAAGTGTATCTTGAAAATAAAGATTTCAACTAGATAATAAGTCTCCTTAGATATTATACAAGAAGAAAATCAAGATCAAGAATAGATAAGTTTCTCAGATAATTAGGAAAGAAAGGATATTTCAATTAGGTATTTCTTATTGAAAAGAGATATTAAGAAGCAGGTCTTTAAAGAAAGCTAGAAATCTTTTTTTCAATTTTTACCTTTTTATTTTCTTGTTATTTATTTAAACATTTTTAGATATTATCTTCCTCTTTTTTTTCAACTCATCTTTTTGTAGTTTTCTGTATTTCAACAGCTTGATCAGACATATAGTGATGACAACCTGCTAACAATGATACAGTAAACTAGAAGGATTTTCACCCAAAGACACTATGGAGCAAAATATTATTCTTAAGGCTAAACTTAGAGACTCTTATATTTATAATAAATTGATTATGTTAGAATAATAGTTTAGCTATAGTATATATCATATTGCTCAAATGAAAATATACTTATATTTTTAATTGATTAATAACCTATCAATCTAACCTGACTATAGGTACTCAATAATAATAATAATAATAATTTATTCTAAAATATTGAAGAAAAGACTATAATAAAGAATCTTTAATGAAATTTAATCATCATAAATTACTTTCTTGGTTGCTTTTTTTAGAATATCTTAAAATTAGAAATTATTATTATTTAGACTTTTCTAATATCTTTTTGCGCATTAAAATATAATATTATATATATCTTTTTTATATTTTTCTTTATAATACAATTATTTTCTTGAACATAACCTTCTAAGCAACTTAAATATTTTATTAGTTTGTCTCTTGACTATTTTTATTATTTTGATATCTATGATATTCAATATTTGCTTTATTTTTTATTTTTTCTTGCAATGGTTTTTTTCTAATTAATTGATAATTATTATTTTTCTATCTTGCATGTTTTAAATATATGATACAAAATAACAATTGTATTATAGAGAGAAATATATATAAGATATATATAGTATTATACCTTAATACAAGAATATTCATTAGAAAAATACAAGAATTAAAAATTCGTAATTTCAAAATAGTACTTAAAAAAGAATCAAAGAAGAGATTTACAATAATCAAAGTCCTTTTATAATTTAAAATAATCAAGTAATCTATATGAATATTAAAATCTGGAATAAAACTATTATTAGAAAAAATATTAAAGAAAAAGTATATTAAGATTATTTTGTAGAAATATTTCAATACAATTTTAGATTCAAAATAAAATCAATCCTTTATTCTAATAAATCACTTAATAATCATTAAAAAATAAAAAAATAAAGATAAAAGCTACTTGAATTCAGATAAAAAAAGCAGGAAAAAAAGCAAGTTCCAAATAAAAATAAATAATCAATTTTCTTTTATAAGAACTAAATTGATAGGCATTATAATAATATTCTTGATAGTTCTTATTGATAATACAATTGATATAAGTATAAAGAGCAAGGCCTTTATCTCTAAATAAATAACAATAGAAAAAAAGAATCCAAGAAAAATACATAAAAGATAGTTAAAAAAGAAAATTTTATTTATCTAAATATGAATGATAAATTAATAAAAAAAAATATAGACTTGATACTTTCAAAAATTAATATATACTTCAATAACTCTTATAATAAAAAAGCAGATACTCTTACTAAAGCAGCCCTAAAACTTCTACTTATTGAATAAAAAGATTATACCTTATACAAGTAATGCTAGGTCCCTAAAATATTTAGTATATAAAATTTTACAGATTACTTATGTCCCTTTTTGAGGGACAAAATTTATAGCTCTTCACTTTAATAGAGACAAAAGTCAGGAAATGTTATAAATCAATGATTTGAATAATGGAAAACAATTATGGGTAGTTTTTTTATAGTTATTAATTTAAAAATTTTAATATTTCCTAGTAAGGAGCATTTGACTTTTGTCCCTGCCTTTCCCTTTAGGAACCCATCTTTATATACAAGATTATTTTAAAAATCAAGTAATAAGATAAGACTTAATGTAATTTAATTAAATAGTTTATAAAGAATGTTAACAATAAAACAATAGTCTATAAGTAAATATAACAAACCAAAATTGAGAAAAAATAAAGTTATTAAATTTCAAAACATCAAGTTCATATATAGAATCTAGTATAGAAAAAAAGAATTTTTATAAATTCTTTTTTATTTGATGGTGATATAGGAAACACAGTTATTCAAAAAACAAACAAAAGAGATATATTTATAAAAAAGCCTTTTCAGAGCTTAAACAACAATGCCTAGTCAAGACCTAATTAGAGGATGAATTAAACCCAGAAATCTTACATTAAAAACCAGATAATAAAAGCCCAACAATGAACAAAAACTTTTGAGAAATGAGTTCTCACTAAGACCAAAACTAATATCAGTGCTATAAGAGAAATAGTAGGAGTACGATGCTTTACAACTCATTAATAGAGAAGAAGTTCCCATACAAACTTCATAGAGTGACATATGAAAGTAATAAGCTTTATAATATAATGTTAAACATGAATTCAATATGAGACTCAAACCTATAATCAAGTGAAAGAAACCCAATCCAACTTCAGGCATAGTAACTTCTATACAAAGACAGCTATCAAGACACAGATATTGACATGGAGCTTGAAAATGGTTCTATAATAAAAGAAAATAACAAGAGATGAAAACATCAATACTACAGTGACAGAAGAGAATAAAAAGCAAAAAACAAAACAAATAGGCTATAACTGTGATCTTTCTTTAACTGAAATACTAGATATAGGTAGGAAAAATTTAAACTGAGTATTCCATTCAATAAATTTCTTGGGAAAACAATACATTAAAAGCTAACATACATTTCAAAAGCTTTAAATATTCTCTGAAGGTATCATTAGCATACATAATAAGAAAATCAACAATTAAGAATATATCACTATCTTATTTAGTGATTAGCAGTTGACTAAAGATGTTAGTAATATACAACTATCCCAAATAGACAATCTTAGGCTCAAACTCATGTCAAACACTTCATATAGAATAAATAAAAAAAATAGTGTCATAATATGGGACATTCTTTTGAATATAACATTTTACAAGCTGTAACAACTCTTTGCCAAATATGAATAAATTAGTAACATTACAGTATTCATATAATATATATAGCAATCTTCTATTATTACTTTAATAGATGCAATAGACAAAAAAAAATTACTCAACAAATGGAATATTTTATAAAAAGTAGATTTCATCATAATATTTGATTTCAATAAAACCTGCAACAAATGAAAGATAAAAATATATTCTTTGCAAAACTAATAAATCTATCACTAAGCACAAATATTTTCAATCTTCATCAAATTTATCAAAAGCCAGGAATAAAACCTATTACATTTTATAAAAAATAAATTATAGATGCAAATGTTTTGTAATAAATAGCTTTGAATTTGAATACAATCTATAACAAGCAATTAAAACAAACTATAATTTCAGAGAAATCACAATTAAATGGAAATCAATTGAGACAAAGTTGAATGCAATTTGTAACAATTCTAACTATTTAGCAAAGACTATCATATTAAAAAATAAAGACAACAATAGAGTAACTACAAACAAGTATAAACATACAAATATAAAAAACTCTATATGTATTTCAAGTTAATCAAAATCTCAAGTATTATATAAATTGCACAATCTAGAAATATAAAAGAAACTCAACCAGACTTCTATGCAACTATAGTAAGAGAAAAAGATAAAGCAATAGAACCCCCAAAATAATAACAATAAACAATTTAGGAAATTCAAAAATATATTCAAGAACTCAAAAAAGAAATCTATAATATAAAAGAGACATTAGCTAATCTAAAAAAAAGAATTGTCAACTTGAAAAATTGAGATCAAAACTTTGCTTCCAATATAAACAAAGACTTACAAGAAATCAATAATAACAATAATACCAAATATATAACATTCAACTTAACACAAAACATTTTATAATAACAATAGCAAATATAGAAATCTATTAATAATATGGATCAGATGATAACAGCACTAGATAATACTATTATTAAATTATTTTCAATAATATAAAAGAAGATACTACTTCCTTTTATTATTATTAAATATAAAGAACAATACCAGTAACATTAATAACAATGACACAGAAAATTTCCAAGACACAATCATTCAAGAATCAAATACAAAACAACAAAAGGAACAAAACCCATCTAATTATTTTATAATATAAATATACTCAACAATAATATCAGGAAAGATACATAATATCTAGATTTTATAAACAATAACTATAATAGAATAGTAACAACAAAAAGAAAAAGAAAACAAATAATCAATTCTACAATAAAATAGAATCAATTAACAAACACTCTATATACTAGTCAAAAAAAATAATTCAGCATACTGTTAGTTGTATAACATTTGATAGAAAATAAACAATTCAGCAAAAAAATAATATAAATAAATTGATAATTATAAAAATCAGCATATTAACAATTTGTCAAAAAATTCATTAACAATTTGTTAAATAATTTATTAATAATTTGATAATAATTTATTAAAAATTTATCACAAAATTATTTATTATCAATTCAATAAAAATTCTGTATAATTTATTAATAATTTATCAATTATTCATTAAAAATTCACAACTATTCATTAAAACTATTTATTAAAAATTTGTTAACTATTTGTTAAAAAACTAGCAACTATTTATTAAATTATTCAATAAAGATTCATTAACTATTTATTAAAAATTTGGCAACTATTCATCAGCAATAAAGTAAAAAATTGATAAACTTATATATGAATTTTTTTGAATTAAGGTTATATTTACAAATTATAAATAATACAAACTATAATATATATATATATTTTTTTTTAACCCACAGTCAAGTCAGCATGATATGTCTTTATTGTATATATATAAAAATATTTACAGGATATTTTGACTTTCACATACTAACTCACCCGTCATCGAAAAACTATTTCTCTAGATGCAACTTAGG
>CAJVPT010005509.1:0-12112 GCA_910592055.1 Acaulospora colombiana | reverse complement strand
CTAGCTTAGTGGACTCCTCATATTTTTTAAGTAGTGTAGTTCTTTAACTAATAATGTACAATGACAAGTTAGTCGCTATGTAAAAGTCTGTAAATTATTTAGGTATTTCTCAATATCTTAATAAAGACATGCCATTGCGGCATGATTGCAGGTTAAAAAAAAAAAAAAAAAAATATTAAATTAATCAAATAAATACAGATCAAATAAAAATAAATCCATTTAGATACAGATCAGATCAAATAAAAACTGATTTGATCCAATTTGATCCATTGTGATCCCTAGCTGCTATTCTATTGGATTTTTTTTTCTAGTTAATTTTGCTAATATATTTGATATATTGTTGAAATATATGCATGAACTTTTTCTAGTATTAAGGTAAGGTTTTTTTTCTTAAATTGATTTCTTATTTTTTCAAAGTAGCCTGTTAGCTATTTTGATCCATTTCCTAAATGACATAAATGATTATAATTATATAATATTTCATATTCTAATAACTATTATACAGTCTATAAAGATAATAATATTAGTATCTTGAGGTAGAGTATAGAGTACTATCAATATTGTTAGTATTTTTGTTCTTGCTGTTAAAGGCTATAGCAGTTCTCCTGCTAAGAATTTGTTAATAATAATATTATCTTAAGTTTAAATCCAAGTGAAACCTATCTGGTATTCTATTTCAATATCTCATATTCTTTCTTAAAGAACCATCAATGTAGAAAGTAAAGTTTTTATGTCGATAGTTTTGATTAAATGTAAAGTATCAGTAAGTTCTTTAATATGTTCTTTTGAGTGAATAACCTACTCTATTAATGAAATATGCTAGTTCTCTATCACTACTTTTTATATGTTATTATTATATTTCAGATATCAGATCTGTATTGCTTTGAGTTGTCAAGTATCCAATCTGTTGGATTGTCAGGAAGCAATAGTGATTTTTTATATGTATACTTTTAGACTTGTTAAGTTGAGACAGAAGATATGTTTTTGAAGGTAAAACTATTGTTATTGGCTTAGTTAAATCTGAATGAGATAGAATCAAATTATCAGTATGATTATAACTGAGCTGGTATTGGAGTGAAAATCATATTTCCTTGAGCTTTCTTAACTTTTTTTATTATATTTTTTGATAGATTGGTGGTGATTCTCCAGTCTTTCTTTTGTCTAATATATTTGATAATTGTTCTATTCAGATTTTATAATTGTACCATTCTAAATTTCTAAGTGAGCTTTTGGGCAAATTTTGTTTTCTGTAACTAATGATAGGTTCTTAAAGTATTTAACATATAAAATTTCACAGATTACCTATGTTCTTTTTTGAGAGACAAAATTCATAGCTCTTTACTTAAATAGGGACAAAAGTCAAGAAATATTATAAATCAATGATTTGAATAATAGAAAACAATTGTGGGTAGTTTTTTTATAATTATTAATTTAAAAATTTTGATGTTTCCTAGTGAGAGACATTTGACTTTTATTCTTGCCTCCCCCTTTAGGAATCCATCTTTATCTGTAACCTGAGAAACAACTTGTTATACCATCTGAGAATATGATCTTTTTTGTTCCAAAAAATATTTGGATTGATCCTCATTCTCTAATTGTTTCTAACATTGAGTTAATTAATTGATCCAAGAGCATTATATTATATTTTTTAAGGGATGCTATAGTTTTTTTATGGTCACATTCCTCAAGAATTGATTTGATAGAAAGTAAACTACCCTTGACTTGAAAAAGATTTTTTTGTCTCCAACTTTGATATGTGATTTGAAGTTTGTTGACAAGGGCCAAAGTAATAGCAGCAAAGTTACCTTTTTTAGAAAAAACAGCTTTTGTTAGATATTCCAAGATATTTCTAGGCTCTCAATGTTTCAACTGATTCTATTTGAGAAGGATAAGTGTTGCTATTCCTGGATTTTTGGAGATTGTTTAGTTGACAGAAGAGAAAGGTTATATGACTTTCAAATTGGATTTCCCATATACTCTTGAGGCTTAATATCTTTTTATTATGAATACAACTATTTGACATTGTGCTACAGATGAGGGCTTTGTTCTTGAAAGTTTTTCTATACATTACTGTAAGCTCATTATATATCTTTTCTCCAATATGTATATGTTATATATGATATTCTATCTTGAAAATCAGAACTCTATTAATAATATATATGGTATATATCTCAATCATGATTTTTTTACTGATCA
Organism: Acaulospora colombiana; assembly: GCA_910592055.1. NCBI lineage: Eukaryota > Fungi > Glomeromycota > Glomeromycetes > Diversisporales > Acaulosporaceae > Acaulospora > Acaulospora colombiana. The sequence continues at coordinate 9,916 of CAJVPT010005509.1, read as the reverse complement.
CTAGGCTTATAGATCTAATCTCAGCGTTCAGCAAGTTAATTATATTCTTGCTATTGTGTCTTCTTCCAAATCAAACTCCTAGGAATCATGCCTAATTATCTTTGCTTATTTTCTTGACTTTTATTTTATCAGTATCAGTATAAACTATTCCAGTTTTTTTAACTTATTTTGATTTATTGTGAGTAAAATTGATTTCTTACTATTAATCTATAAATTATTTATTATATAGAACTTTCTGATCTCTTTCAAAATGTTCTTTATGTCTTACTTAGATTTAGCTATCCAAGTTGTATTATCCATATATGCAATGATTGCTTGTCTAATAAATAGTTTCTTCTTAACTTTTAATATCTGAAAGTTAGGTATCTACTTTTTTTCCCTAGTATATACATAATTCTATTTATTTTAAATTTTGCAGAGCAATGGGTTATAGAAAATTCATCAAAGTAATGGAAATATTGTTTTCCCTTGATTAACTATCCCCTACTATAAATGAATCAAAAAGTTCAGTAAGAAGAATAACATAATATTCTTTGTTCTTAAAAAGATTAATAAGTAGTTATCTTGTTACTAATGAAATTTGAATTCTTGATATTGTCTTTTTTAACATTTCAAGACTAATTGTGTCATAGGCTTTTGCTATATCTTGAAAAGGTATCCATAATTTTTTTCTTTTTCTCTAGCCTCTTTCCATATACTGTTCAGAAGTTGGATAGGTTCAATAGTACTCTCTTCCTATAGGTCGACAAAGTTTGGTTCTTGCAAAATATCATATTTTGTAAAAATAGATGCCAAGTATTTATTCATTATTTTGATAAAGCAAAGTCTTGCTTTTTTCAGTAATACAATTGGTCTGATATTTCCAAGCTCATAGTACCATGGTTTAGACTTTGGTATTGAATATATAGGTACTACTTTTTTATTTCTTGAGTATTTGAGTATTTTCAAGAATCATATTAAAAAGCTGTACTAATATAGCTTTTTTTTTTAACCTAAATTCTTTAATATCTCATAACTAATTTGTGAGAGATCAGATATCTTTTTGTTGAGAAGACTTTTTAATATTTCTTCAAGTTCTTCTATTGAAATTTCTTCTTTTAGAGAGAATTATCATTCTGGTTTGATTCATTCTTTGATCTGATATTCTACTTTTTAATCAAGATTGAGATCTTTAAAATTGGATTTTTTAAAGGCTTTTTGATAATAGGTCTTGACTTGTTGATTAATAGTTTATGGATTTGTAACTATATATGTTGAACCCTTGAAGTCTTATACTAGAGTTTATCAATCACTATATTGGATTATTTTCTATTGAGAATATAGTTCAGTATTAATTTTTTATTGTTTTTAAGATTCTCATATCTAAGTTCAAGGACATGTTTAATTTGATTTTTGATATAAAGACTTTTTTTTTTTATAAATTGTTTGTAAGGTCAATTCTATTTTAACAATTTGTTTAGTTGTATTTCAACATTAGCAGCATTTTGAGAGGATGACAAATCTTGGATAAATGCATTATCATTTAGAATATAAAGCCTATTATCACTATTGAAATCTCTTTTTTAATAGAAGGTTTCCATATTGCTTAAGCTTTTATAAGTAGATAGTGAATTCTATTAGCTTTTTTATATATATTAAAGTCATGTTTAGGGATAGTGCTTTCAATTTTGAATTTTCTTTTAGAGTTGAAATATACTTTTTTTGTTTTTAGAGTTTTAAAGATACCTCTAATAATAGTAGATTCTAATATATGCCAAGTCTTATTCAGTATTTGTGATATATTAAAGCTACTTAAGGATTCTATATATATTTGATCCTTAAGATTAAAAAAGTAGTATCTGTCCAGGTTCTAAACTTTTTCTACTGAATATTTATAGAGTTAGCAGTATCTGGAATTTTAATATCTTTAATTCTTTATAATTTCTACTCTTTTTTTTTTCCAGAAAGTTGTCGGTTGTTAAATGAATTATTAAAAATATATAATTATTACTAGTTGAAGTTTCCATTGATATATTATAAAAATTCTATAAGTTTTTAAGGCTTAGTTTGGCTGCAATCCAGATATAGTCAATTCTGCTATAAACTAACTTGTTTGATCATATAAAAGTACTATTGCTTTCTTTTTCCCAAAGCCTTTGAATATTTGTGAAATTTCAGTTCTTTAAGAAGTTAAATAACCTGATTTTAACTCTCTTGTATCTAATATATATCTTGTTATTAATAGGGGACTGATCTATTATAGGATCAATTATAGTATTAAAGTCTTTCATAATGATTATTTTAAAGTCTTTTTTCTATTTTTCATAAATTTTTTTCTATAAGATTTGTTGCAGACATTTATTTTTTTTCGTGTCAAAAGATAAGTAAACTTGAAAAATTGCAAGTTTACTTTTCACTGACAGAAAGCTGACTCCTATTATTTAACTCTCTATCTTATTTATACATACCAATTTTCTTTTATATTTCTTTTTGATTAAAAGATCTACTCCAGAATCTCCGGGTTTGCTATTATTACTACTATAAAAGAACTTATGTATTTCTTGAAATTTGAAGACAAATGCATCAGATCCAAATGTAAGTTTTGTTTTATAAATTCCAAGACTATCCATATCCATCTTTTGAATTTTTTTTCAAAACCTTTGTTAATCAAGAATTGTAATAATATCTCTTATATTGTATATTTCTATAGTTATAATATTATTGATAGATAGTTTGATATCATTATTTTGATAAAGGATATAACTTTTTGATATTTTGATAGTATTGAATTTTTTGTTGAAATGGAATTATTTAAGGAGCTTGTATTATTTAAGAATTTTATTGTTATATATATTATTGTTTATTGTAATACCATTGAATTTATATATTAAACTCTTTCCCGATCACTTGAGGTGCAGCAACCTCGATAATCGGGAAATGGCTTCCAACACTAAAAACCCCAAGGTTTCGCAACTCGAACAACAAATAATAGAAAAACAACAAAGGGCAGATAGAAAGAGTAAAGAGATTGCATCCCTCCATAACCAACTATACGCCAAGAAGCCCACCAACACACAGACCAAGACATCATCAACTTCGGCAACAGAACGCAACCAAGATAATAAGGAAACAGACTCTCAGTAAGACTCAACGAATACAACCGCTGATACAACAAGCATGGACGTAGAGGTTGGAACTTCTCAAGTAGAACAAACATGAAGCGAACAGATGGAAGAAACAAAAAACGATAGCAGAACCTTTTCAGCTGAACATGAACCCCAAACAGTAGGAAAGTCAAACCAGGAACACACCCAAGAAGAAGAAGACAATGCATCAGGAGTACGAAACCCTACAACATAGAACGAGCCGATCATTGAAGTAAATAAAGAGAAGCTTTGAATACAAGTAGACCGGAAAAACAAAGTGGCTCACGCCACCAACAAGTCTAGACTGAGAACACCAGTTAACCCTGAAGTTAGATATGGAAGAGAGAGATTCAAAGTGGGAATCGATGCCAACGTCACTCCAGGTCTGAACAATGATGCAAAGATCCTTTACTTAATGAAAGCACTCAACCTCCCAGAACTTATTGCAATCTGCAGTGAACACAACAAGGAAGGCACCTAAATCGTCACGATCTTTGGGGATCAACAATCAGCAGATGATGCAACTAGAATGGAGTTACCAAATCTAGGTGACAATAAACTTACATACATGCAAATCAGCAGACAAATGATCGAAAAGAGTAAATCTATAGTAGTCTGGAACATACCCCTGAACACAAGACTTATGGAGGTCAGGCAGCCCTTTGCCAGGTTTGACAACATATCAAGAATAAGTATGAGAACACAGAATCTGTGGCAGTGTGTCACAATCACCTTCGAAGACGAGACAGTTAAGGAGGAGTTAGTCAAGCAGAGTAGCATTCTTATTAAAGGAGATATGGTCAGAATAAATGATGCCAACTGGTCCGTGGACCAGATGAGGGAATGACACAGCATAGTAGCAAATTGGTCAACTTGCCCCTGGGCACCACAGCATGGGATTTGAAACAGGCTCTAAGTGAGATGAAGGCATGCACATGCTATATACCACACACATGCCCAACAAGATATCGATCAAAGAAATTTGTAGTGGTAAGTTTCGAAACAAGGGAAGATCTCCTCAGAGCCAAGGACTTGACCTTTACTCTAGGTGAGACTATCATCTCCCTGACCTCCATCAATACACTTCTATGCTCCATCTGCGATGCAATAATACACCTCGTCAGAGACTGCCCCATCAAAGAACGGAGGAAACAATGGAGGGACTTCAATTACATCCAAACTGAAAAGTACGAACAAATTTACAGCAAATTCAAACTGACTAGAATGGGTGGACTTAGAGCAGACTCCCCCCGAGCAATAAGAGAAATACCAAATTCACATCATATGCAGCAGCTACACAAGCAACTGGCAAACAACAGGACAGGGCAAACCAGGAACACATTCAGCACAGGTGGCAGAAACAGCCTCTCCATCAACAAAAGCACATACAGCAACTCCCAGACACCTGCGAAATCATGGCAATGCTCATGATGATACAGAAAGAGGTTGCAAGCCTCAAGAAAATGATAATAGATCTGAATGAAAGAGTTACCAACATGGAAGTATACAATCAGGAATACTACGAAGAGATGGAACAAGACTTTGACAATGGTGGAAAAGAGCTGGATGCATCACGAAGGAACAGCCTCAGCAATTTAGAAGTTTCCTCCCAAATCCAGGAAACCGCAGACATCCGCATAAGACAACAGCAAATCAACAAAACGATGGAGGACATGCAAGCAAACATGTAGAGGACACTTGAGGCTATAGGCTTCCTGACAAACAACCATCAACAAAATCAATAACAATCATATGACTGATAAATCCAACAAGCAAGAAAATCTTATGGATAACACTCAAAATATGGGAACAAACAGTATAGGAATATTAAGTCTAGTAGATATGGATTTCACAGTACAGATCACAACCTCAAACATAAGAGGCCTCAATAAGGAAACGAACAAAACTTCTTGGACAGATTTATGATGGGAAATGAGTTGGGATATCATCATTAGCACTGAGACGAATGGGAAAGATTGCACATTAAAGTTTTGGAAAATGAAAGATTATGAGTGTCACTGGATCAACTCAGATCAAAAGCAAGGTACAGGTGTGGGGGTGGCTCTCAGACTTGAACTGGCTAAAAGGATAGTGAACAAGGAAACCATAAAAGGAAGGGCAATAATACTGAACCTAACATTTCCACAAAAAAAATATTTGAGAATTATAGGTCTGTACTCACCAGCAAAGCATTCAGACCAACCACACTTCAAGAAAAAGATAACAAGGTGGCTCAATTCAAGCTACAAAACAAACTGGGAGACCATAGTGGCAGGATATTTTAATGATACAAGTACACCCTGCATGAATAGATTCTCAAGCAAGCATCACCATTTCGAGAACAAGTTGTCATCAAACAGCATTCTAATCAACGATCTCAAGAACCGAGATATGCTAGACACATTCCGATCAGTGAATCCGCAGAAAAGAAAGTACACATGGGACGTTGAAGCAGAAACAGCAAGCAGAATTGACCAGATATGAATAACGCAAAATGGACTCGCAGAACTCCTTTCTGCAGAAATCAAGAACGAGTATAAACAGATGTATGAGAGTGACTACGGAATCGTGATTGCCAAAATACAGCTTTTCCTCCCTCTCCTCAAGAAAAAGAGAAACATCCATAAAACATCCAACACCTGGTACAACTGGTCAGGCACAAGCCTGGCACAATGGGAAAAGTGAATCAGACACATAGAAAAGGAGGTGGAGGCCTGTAAAAGATCACTTGACCCCAAAACAGATAGTGATAAGCTATGGTGCAATCTAAGAGAAGTTATCCTCAAGGCAACAAGCCTACATATACTGAAGTTCAAGCAGACACAAGTCAGGATACGGAACAGACAAGAAACGCACACAAGGTTCATATCGGTCAAGTTGATCAGACTAAGTCAACTCAAAAAACTTTTGGCAGAAGCAGTAAACAAAAAGCCTGGAGCTGAAACAAGAGAAAGAATCACAAACCTTGTACGGAACAATGAACTAGAGCTTCCAGATGAGCTAGAGAGCCTGAGGGACTTTGAAGCAGCCAGAGTCAAAGTAATTGAGAAAGTCAAAAGCATCAAGCTCAGCTCACACAGACAACAGTGTAAAGAAAACAGTGCAAGAATTAAAAAGGCCATCATCAATTAGTTAAATTGATTTGCTGCAGATAAGAAGAGAATGATAGACAGTTTCCTCGAAAGGGAAAGATAGAAGATAAAATTAGACAAGTTGATAGTAAAGACTGATGAATCAAACATCATCCTAGATGAGGAAGAAATCAAGGCACAAGTACGGAGCCACTTTGAGGAATAGACTAAGAGAGCTATCCTGATTGACTCTCCACAGGAATAGCAAGAGGAATACACACCCCTACAATGAATGGATCCAGATTGGTATGAAGGAGTTACCCAAGACTTCTTGACACTAGAAATAACTAACATTATATCTAAGGCAAGCAAAACATCAGTACCTGGTCCCTTACAGATCCCATATATAGCACTGCATCACCTTGGTCCAAAGACGATTAGGAGCCTGAAGATGATCTTTAACACAGTCCTCAAAAAAGGAGACATGCCTGCTGAGTGAAAAAGAGGAACTATATACCCAATCCTGAAGATGTACGATTGGGGCAATGACCTTACCAAAGTTAGGCCCATTACGTTTCTAGAATCAATCAAGAAAATCTTCACTAAAGGACTGGTCAATAGGCTGTCCAACATACTAACAAGGCATGAAATATTGTCGGAACACAACTGGGCAGCTTTACCAGGGACAAGTATTATGGAACCTATTTTCACAATTAACTCAATCATTAAAAATGCAAGAGAGAACAACAAAGAACTATAGATTCTCTTCCAAGATATGAGTAAAGCATACGACAACGTGGATCTGTATATCTTGGCAAAAGCCATGTGAAGGATCAAGCTCTCGGAGCCCCTCATCAATATCATCATGAAGGGTTTCAATGACCAGAAAAACACAGTGATTACAGGAGTGGGAATCACCGACCCATATACAGTCAGAAACGAAATTGACTAATGGGATGCTATATCACCACTTCTCTAGTGAATATACTATAACCCACTTATCAACAGAATTAGCAGGATGCATGGATACAAAAGCATAAATAGAAATTATGAAAGAACGCAACTTGCCATCTCCCGAAGCACCACCAACACATCAGTTATGGCATACATGGATGACATAGCATGGATTTCTGGGAACCATAAACAATTGAAAGTTATCACCAGCACAGCCAGCTCTTTCTACAATTTAAAGTCAACCTGAGCAAGTCAGAGCTCATTGTAATTAACAACAACCGAGAGACCAAAATGACCTTTGAGCAAGATATGATTAAAGCATCCACTAGTGCAATCCAGTACCTGGGAGTTTGGTTCGACCGAGATGGCAGAAAGAAATATCAAGCAAGCTTGCTTCATCAGACCACCTCAAATCTTACAAATCGTTTGCTCTGGAAGAAAGTATCGGACAAACAAACGCAATAACTAGTTAACCATGTAAATCTACCCAAGTTAAAATATTTGGTACAAGACCTTTGCCTGACAGAGACCAAAACTGACCTCATAGATAGAAAACTAAGAAGGATAATCAAACACAAAACTGGATTTCCTACCTCAGCCCTGAACTCCATCTTCTATAGTGACCTAAACTGCAATGTTTTCTTCCTCGAAAATCGCATGCTCTAGAAGCACCTGACTATCATTGAGGCCCTTCACAAGGTAGCCAATCATACTGGCAGATTATGCAGAGAAAAAATAATGAACCTTTAATGGGCAGCCAGGTCAGAAACTAGTATTTTGAAGGCATGCCCAAAGATCCACGTAACAGGCAAAAACTTTGTACAAGATATGCTCATCTATACACAGAAGCAAGATCTGTCCTTTAGAGATAGATGGTATAAAAAGCTGATGACAAAGGAAGAGTTGACATCAATCGAAGATTACATGGGAAGAAAATAGTATAACAAATACAGAGACAAACTTAGAGTTAGCAACCTTAGATGGATCAAACAGTTCGTCAACTACAACAAAGTCAAAATGATAAGCTGGGCCCAAATATGATACACAAGTCACTGAAATGCATAGGGGAGACAGCCCTGTTTCTATAAAGAGATCATCAATAAAATAATTACAGGAACAATTAATCCAGGCTTTACAACAAGAATGACAAATCTTCACTCAGGGGTCAACCCTTTTCACAACATGATTTGGGTCGAAAGATGGAACAGCAGATCCTTGAAAAAGTACAAATTAATCTGGATTTCTGCCGAAAGAAACACAGGAGAGGAAGAAATACTCATATATAGACTGAAAAAAAAGATTACGAACATAACGACAGTCAGAACTACATCCAGCAGCCACACTCAACCTATATAATACCATGTATCAGGTGCGACATGAACAAATCAACCACTGTTGATACATGTATCATAGAATTGGCAAACAAAAACTCACTCGATCGGAATCCCAGGAAGGAACAAGCAAAGCACCACAGATCAATGTGGAAGCAAAGTGACAGAGCTCCTAACATCACCACAAAGTATCAAAACCAGGATAAACTGTCAGAGAAGTCATGAGTCTTGGGATCTTGAAGACATCTACGTTCCTAGTCATGTCCACACAATGGATTAGACTGAATGGATTGGAGATAAGACAACCAAAGTGAGAATCAGCAACTCCAACAGGATGCGGAAAAATGATAGAGAGTCAGAGTCATGACGGACGTGAGTTGCTACAAGAGATTTCATACAATCACTTTCCAGGTTGAAAACCTTGATCATATCCTTCAAGATTCTATGAAGGATATCACCAAACGAGTCTGAGCTCAACACAGTCATAGTAGCCCTCATATCCCTTTCACATGGAACAGAAGCAACTATAAACACAGACAGTCAGATGGTAGCCACAGCACTGGCAGTCAACAGGAACAGAGCAAGATAGCAAGACTCACAGAATATACAAAAGATCTTGCGAAGCTAAAAAATATCAAGATCAAAGTTGAAAAGATCTGAAGGAATGGCAACCTGACCATCGCCAAAGTAGATGGCGAGGCCAAGCAAGCAAGATCTAAATGGCAAACCACACGTCTTGATGTAACACCACTCAATAAGAAGGAACTAGTGCTAGCGCACAAGAATAAGATCACCAACTTTAATGCCAGGGAAGCCGTTCATAACCATTTCAGGAACAAGCAGATCACTGACTAGTGTAGTTTAGAGAGGAACCAGAACCTTATGCTACTCAACAATGGAATCGACTAGAAAGCAATGGTGGACTACCTTCATTTCAAAAGGATAACTGTGGACCTGACAGACATAGAGAATTATCAAAGTAGGGCTTTCAAATTGAAGTCCTAGGCACAGGAGTTACCGACCATGGTTAAACTATATTCTAGAAGAAGGGATTTATACAAATTCAACAGTTGCATCAGGTGCAATGTGACTACTGAGAACCAGACACATGTCTTCACATGCAGAGAAAACAAACTTGACTTTAATCTATGCATGCTAGAGGTCATATCAAATAACCTCCAAAGTAGAGAGAAACGAAGTAAACCATGGATTCAGAGATGGGTCAAGAAGGCTGAACGTAATGTACAATACACCTGGATTAACATAATATCTAGGAGCCTTATTCTCAGGAATATTGCAAATGTGATTTATGAGTGGGCTAGAATTTTTAAAAAAAAGAAAGCCAAGCATACTCTCCTAGAGTGTTTCGAAGAAATACAAAACCTTGCAAGAGAAACTCGACTACAGAGATGCGAGGCAACCAGAGAATAGGAAA
>CAJVPT010005508.1:0-12112 GCA_910592055.1 Acaulospora colombiana | reverse complement strand
GATTTAAAAATTGTCAAAGTTGAAATTTATAATAAAAACATAGTAAGTGGACTCAAACTTTTGAAAGCAACCGTATAATTTAAATTATTTTATTGATATTTATTTAAATAAATAAATATTTTATTATATTTTTATATTGTTCTATAGTAATGACCTATAAATAATGATTTTATTAATTAGAGGAATTATCCAAATTAGTAAAGGAGTAAAATATCATTTCCTAGATTGCATTTAGAGAAATATTTTTTCAATAACGAGTGAGTCAGTATGTGAAAGTCACAACAATTTATAAATACCTAGCATATATACAATAAAGACATGTTATACTGACCTGATTGTAGGTTAAATATATATATATATTTATTTATATTGTTTTTTATAATTATTTCAAATAATTATCAAATCTTTCTAATATATTTACTTTATATTACTATAAATAATTCTTATCAAATTATTAGAAATAATATATAATTCTTTAGTTTTTGAATAATTTTTTTTTTTTTTTTTTTATCGGCTCAACCTTCGGTTAGCTTTTATTAACTTTAAATATGATATTACATTTGTATTATCTATTTTAGAGCTAACTGCAAATTTAGAAACAATACTAGCATATATGTTTAAAAAATATATGCAAAGATTCCTCCCGATTCGGATCTTCTGTAGGGACCTCCGTGGTCTGTTGCCTCCCATATAGGGAACTAACTTGCTGGGGCCAAGTTAGTGACTATGTTCCTTATACTTGTTACCAAGGAAGGGTAATTAAAAAAAAAATAAATAAAACATCAAAGAGCTGTCGGGTGATGACCTAGATTTTCTCTACTACCGACCATCCACTAAAGCTTCCACCATGAAACTACCAATACCTACAAATTATCTGCCGAGGTGCTGTGTCCTAATCTTTGAAAGGGAGAGAGAGAGTGGTTGTCTTGCTTGGAATAAGGATGGGGAATAGTTTCAGAGTGCCATGCTCTGCCTAAGGGATTATTTATTCAAAGAACCTGGCAGGATCTATGGCTAGGAGGATATCTTAAAACCTTTGGAGGGGTTGTCGACCTGGTCCTAAAGATAATACCAGCTTCAAGCATACGCTGCTTATTTAAGAAGGTGCAAGTCTTCCGAAGTCGGGTTAAGTCTTTAGGGGGTCTACCAATCTGGCGAAAGTTTCCATTCAAGTACTCTTACTAGGAGTAAGATTGGTGGATACCACTAGTGACCTTAGGAGGCCGTGCTTGAGGGGGAGTCGTGTTGGAGTTCTTGGTGTGAGTCTTCAGTTTCTATTCCTTCCACAAACCATGGATCAGGAACAAAAAAACCTGTCGGCTGAGAAAAAACTTCCTATCCACCTTGTTTGTTTTTATTTAAAAAGAAAAAAAGCAGATCTTTATCTATCTGTCAGAGCTACGAGAATCTACTTGGCTGCCAAGGGTAAGTGACTTCAATGCCAAAAATGATTGAAGTGTCTTGTAACCTTTTCCATGGTTGAATGGACTCTTTCATCTAAATTTCAACTTATATAGAAGGGAGCATGTCCTATATCCACTTGCGAACAAGGTAATGACTTATAGGGGATCCCAGGTTCTTATGGAGCTGAGGAAATGCATTCAGACATGTAAGGTGACCAATAGAAGCTTGTTTATCAATTTTGTTCAACGTGTTTCACGCTAGCCAATCAGAGTTGGCGAGATCCGTGCTACCTGAAATTTCAGGGTCAAACTGAGGTAGCCAAAATTCCCCAGAAAGCTGTGGAAAAGGTAGCTCTGAGAGGTAATGGGAACAACAGTCAAAGAGGAAAAAGATGAGTCCTTTGACTGAAGACAGAAACCTCTGTTCTCTCCACCATAGCTGAAAGATAAGGGGTACTTCAGTATTGGTCCTTCTCCCTTTAGGAACTTTTTTGATGTAGGTAGTAAAGGTAGGAGCTGGACTTTACAGGTCACAAGAGTCCAGTTTATACAAAGGAGATTGTAAACAAGCAAGAGGGAAAAGGTGAGAGAGTTGTAAGATACAACTCTTTGAACTGGTTTAATGAGAGTGGTAAGACTTTATTAGCATAGAAGTATAAAACTTCTTGCGAACATCTTTTTTGTGTGTGGTTAGAGGATCAGCGGAAAGAGTTGATCTGTTTAGTTTTTGAATAATATTTAATATTGATATCTTTATTATTTAATTGAATAAATTTTTTGTTGGATTTATAAATAATCCAAAGAATAATAATCATTAAAAATAAATTAAGATAAATAACAATTATAATATTTATTTTTGTTTGTTTAAACTTAATTTATAAAATATAAATTATTTTATATTTTTTAATTAATCCACTAAAACTCCTATCTTTTGAGGACAACTTGCATCATTGATGTTTGGACAGGCTGCATGGTTCTTTAAACCAAGTGTTCTATCCACTTAAATCAGTAAGATCATATGTTATTTTTAATTTATATTGTATATTAAAATTAATTAATACATTTTGTTATCATGTAATTTAATAATTTTATTTTAAAATTATATTTGTGAACATCTCACCATTCAATATTCATATCAAGGCTAATCACATATAGCCAATATAATAATCTAGTTTCCAATAATTCCTTGTTTTTCCTTTCTTTACTTTTTGTTTATATGTATTGTATTATGTTGTATTATAACAATTTATTTACTTAAACTTTTATAAATACATCTATTCTGAAACAAGTTTATAATCTATACTGCACAATAAATTAAATATTATTTTTAGTTTTTCAAAGTCTTCTAATAATATTATTAATATTTTTATTTATTTAATTTATCATATATAATTATTTTAATTTAATTTATTAAATAAGTTTAAATATATACATATAAATTTTTATTTTAATATTAAAAAAAACATGTTTGCAAAAGTAATGTTTCAAAAAAATAAATAATTTTTCATATCAATTTGAAAAAATATTTTAATTGTTTGCATTTATTGTAACGAAAGTATAATAATATAATTAGGAGATTCTAGAGAGTTAATATATATTGTGATAATTTTTTTTTAATTCACAACCATATTATATGGTTTAATATTTATTGAGAACTTGCTGTTGTACTGAAATATTCTAAGTCAGATCTAGGAGATATTATTCATTTCTCTAGAGAATTAATATATAACTTCTATCTATTAGATTTATTACTAACAGTTTGTCACTATAAATTATCTATAATTCATAAATTGCTAAGTTAAGAGAAAAGAGAAAAAAAGAAATTAAGAAAGGAAAACAATTCAAGGTCCTATCAAAAAAGTCCAAAAAGAAAGCAATCCTTTTCAAAAAAGATCTACCTGATTGAAGGTGTCTTCTTGCTTCTCTTGAGCCTTGGAAGAAATCTTCTTTATCATTATTTATGGTATTAGACAAGTCAATTTAACTAATCTTTTATTTAAGTAAGCATCAGATTGAGATATCTCAAGAAAAGTATTTAGATCTTAGCTTTTGTTTATTAAAGCTTTGTCACTACCTAAGGAGCTTAAGGAAGAGATGGGAACTTGCAATCCATATTATCCATCTCTTAGTCTTTTGGTATCATGAATGTTTTTCTTAAGAGACTTGAGTTTTTGAAAGATGAATATTTCCAGAACATTCTTTTCAATTATCAATGATATTATCAAAACATATGAGTATAATTAATAGAGATTGTTTATATTCCAAAAACTATTATATTTTATATCAGTCAATTATCTTTGATAAGAATTTGTGTTATCCAAAATTCAGGATCAAACTGAGATAGACAAAATTCTTCAGAAAACCATAAAAGTAGAAGCTTTAAGAGAGTATAGACAGTCAAAAAGGGAGAAAATAAGTCTTTTTATTGCAAAAAATCTCTATACATCTTTTGCTTCAAAGATTAGAAAGACCTTCAGGTATTTTACAAGCAGTTCTTCTTTCTTTGAGAACTTTCTTGCCATTGGTATCAAAGATATTACTTGACTTTTCTTGATCATTAAAAGTCAAGTCTTTGAGTAAAAAGGTTTGTAAACAAAAGGAAAAGTGTAAAAGTAACTTTTAGAGTTATACTTCAAGTTGTTTTAATGAAAGTGTTAAGACTTTATTAGCAAAAAAATATAAAAACTTCTTGCAAATATTTTTTTTTATATGGTCAAAAGATTAAAAAAGAGTTTTAATATATATCATAATAATTATTTAAAAATAATTAATATTATAAATCATCTTTATATAAAAAAACTCTTTTTACTGATTCTTCTTTTTCAAAAAAATTTCTTTTTTGATAAATTTCTTGAAAAAAAGTGAAACAGTATAAATACACAAGAAAGAAATATAAAATTCCTAGATCAAGTTATCAAGCACTTACAATATACTACAATATATATACATTAAATTATCTGAAAACATCACGGATAGAGATATATATTGTTTTACTAACTTTTATTTCTTTTTCTTAAATTTTTTTAGGAGAAAGAAAAGAAATTTGAAAACTGATTCACAGTCATAAAAAAGAAGCCAATATTAACTTCATATAGCTTATAATCAGATCAATGTAGATTAATACCTTTCTGATACTACAAAGAACCTAAAAAATAATCAAGTCCATTTGATAAATCAAGTTGCTTTAGTTATATTAAGACTTAGAAGGATATCAAAGCTTCCTAAAGACAAGACAATCTAAATATACATACATATCAAAACAATATATCTATTTCAAACCTTGGTATACAAATACGAATATGTAAAAGTAAGACAAAAAAAATAAGCATATATACATATAACTTGTTATTTAAACAAGAAGATCAACTTTTCATCCGCTGATCTTCTGACCACACACAAAAAAGATGTTCACAAGAAGTTTTATACTTCTTTGTTAATAAAGTCTTTACACTTTCATTAAAACAACTTGAAACTTGTCTTCATGTATCTCTTTTACCTTCCCTTACTTGTTTATAAACTCCTTTAAATAAAAACTTGAGCCTCTAGTGGCCTGAAAAGACTCAAGTGTGCACTTCCTCTACTAAGGGCAAGAAGGTTCTAGGAAGTAAAAGGACTGACAAGTGGAGTGTCACCTTACAGAGACAGAAGCAATAAGAAATAGAGGTTTTGTTGGCAGAGGAAGACTTATTATCTATCTTCTCATATACTGTCTTGTACCCTCTTAAAGTGTCTATCGTTTTTCATGGTTTTCTTGGAAGATTTTGCCTACCTCAGTTTGACCCTAAATTTCTGGCAGCATAATGTCACCTGGCATCTGATTGGTTGACACGAAACATGCTAGTAACTGAATGTAAACAAGCTCCTATTGGTCACCTCATGTATTCCGATGACGTCATTGGTGATAGAAAGAGTTGATTAGTGCCCCGTGTCTACCCCACTTCTCCAATTGGGTTAACTTATAGATCAAGTATCATGAGGTCAATAAGATACGAGTAACAAGTCCCCAGGTAGTGAAAAAGCTACTATTAGTTCAAGCTAAGGTCTTTCTCTCCTATCATTCTAATCAAGCAAAGTTCAAGACCAAGGTCTCCTTTTTATCCCAGTCAGACAATAAGACCGAACGGTCTCTAGTCCATGCTAAGCTTCAACCCTTTGGTTACAGTTGAGAATGTATTTCTCCAGAAGTTGTTGAAAGATATTGCAATCAACAAGGATCCCCACTACTCTTCTGATACCCTCACATCATTGTGAAGCAAAAAGATCTTTGGGGAAAGACTATTTTGGGCAATGGAAGATATATACCAGTAAAATTTCTTTAACTAGGTGTGGCTGCTAAAAGATATCATACTGAAACAATATGAACTAGTCTCTATTAGGCCACATAAGAATATGGGGTCCATTATAAGTCACCATTTCATCTTAGGTGGATAAAAATTACTGCCCAAAGAAGGTTGGGACCAAGTGTGTCCTGGAAGTAAAGGCTCCCACTAGGCAATAAGTCTTCTCAGACGCATACAAGAAGGAAATTAAGATTAAGAATGGATAAGTTCCTCAGATGGTCAGGAAAAGAAAGGATATCCCAATCAGATATTTCTTATTGAGAAGAGGTCTTGAGAAGCAGGTCTTTGGAAGAAGCTGGAAATAATTTTTTACTTTTTTATTTTTTTATTTTCTTTTTGTCTACTTAGACATTTTTAGATATCCCTCTTCTCCTTTTTTCCAACCCATCTTTTTGTAGTTTCCTGTAATCCAGCGGCTTGACCAGACATATAACAGTGACAACCTGCTGGCAATGATGTAATGGACTAGAAGAGTCTTCACTCAAAGACACTGCAGAGCGAAATATTGTCCCCAAGGTTGAACTTAGAGGCTTTTATGCTTATGACGAGTTAGTTAGATTAGAATAATAGTTTAGCTATAGTATGTATTATGCTGCTCGAATGAAAATGTACTTTTGTCTTCATTTGATTAATAAACTGATAATCTAGCCTGGCTACGGGTACTCAAAAAAAAAAAATTAAGAATAGTCCAAATTTTTGCTGATACTTGTAAAGGTTCCATTTCAAGTTGATATACACAAATTAGAGCAAAGGTGAGAAAACAACAAGACTTGCTGAAACAGTCCTATCAAACTCTAAAATGGATTGAATATAAACTTCAAATAGTAAAAGTGGTCTCTAAAATAAACAAACAGAAAATCAATTAGGAGAGTTTTGACTGAAACAATAGAAAAAGTCAAAATACAAAACAAAGGAATACTTTTATACTATATCAACTTATCTACAATCCTATCACAAATAGTACTACTTGTTATCCTTATATATCCAAACAACAAATGATTTCATATATATCTCAAACCTGGTTATTACTACAACTAAATAGATATAAAAGTTTTAGAAAAAAATATATACTTATACTTCCAGGAAACCCCACAGACTGGTAACCCACAATATTAACAAATAAATCAAGTACTACATATTCATTGGGATCAGAAGAGATTGAAATACAAATAGAAAATTAGAAAGTTAAATTGATTAAACAGACCATACAATTAGAGAAGTATATGACAGATCTAATAAAAAGTCTTAAACATAACTATAAAAATAATATGAATCAATTTACTTTCTTTATCAACAGATCTTATAAATAATGTACAAAAAGTGAGAATAAACTTGAAATGGGTCTTGCATGGATTCAAATTGAGAATGACATAATAATCAACCAATTCTCAGCAGGGCAATATTATGGTATTAGTTATAAGAGCAGAAATCCTAGTATATTTATTACAATTTTTACAATATTTGAAAATAAAAAAGTAATCATATATATAGATTATAGTGCAACTATCGAGATATGGAAGACAATCCAATCACAAAAATTTATTTCTATAAGGAAATAGACTAAAATAATTAACTGGTCACTATAGAATCGAATTAAGGACCTAATATAAAAGAAAAACCTTTGTCTCATATTTGAAAAATTAAGACCCATTAAAACAATAAGTTCAACAATATAACAAACAGATTAGCAAAATAGATCAAAAGAGAAAACCTCCCAATTTAAGTCAAGTTCTCACAATAGTGGCTTGGAAAGAAATATTATTAATATCAATATTAAGGATTTTTTTAAAAAATGAAACACTAAGAAAATAGGACTAGCCTAAATAGAACAAAAATATATCCAAGACTGATATATATACCTTAGTAAAGAAATTGATTGGCAAATTTTCTGAAGACAATTCAATCAATATAATATCTTTTATATCTTCTTTAGTAGTAACAAGAATAAGAGTTTTTGAATCAAATCAGTTTTTATTTGATCTGATTTATATCTGAATGGATTTATTTTTATTTGATCAGTATCTATTTGGTTAATTTGATATTTTTTTAATTATATATTTTTTTTATTTGTTTTTTTCTATCTAATATTTACTTACATTTTTTAGGTTTTATTTATAAATATTTAGTTAATAGTTTATATTTTTAATATTTATAATTTACTGACATTTATGACCATTTTCTTCTAAATTAAAATATACAGTATGCTTGTATAATTTAAATTTTCTGCAATACTGCTATTGCCTTGGTTTTTTTTTATCGATTCTTCTAGTACTAGCAAAGCAAGAAAATTTTATTACAATTGCTCTTACTGATACTTCATATGTTTTTCTTTTTTGATTCCTTTTTTCTATTTTTTAATTGCTGTACTGTTTTTTTTGCCAGGTTTT
This sequence comes from Acaulospora colombiana, assembly GCA_910592055.1. NCBI lineage: Eukaryota > Fungi > Glomeromycota > Glomeromycetes > Diversisporales > Acaulosporaceae > Acaulospora > Acaulospora colombiana. The sequence continues at coordinate 3,982 of CAJVPT010005508.1, read as the reverse complement.
GTGATAAACCATTAGTTATATCTTTCTTCGGCAAAACAGTTATATCATGTAACTCATGTTCTGATCAACAAAAAAGAGTATTGCCTTGTATAAAAATTTAAATAAAAACTTAGTATTTTATATTCCAAACTTTTTTATCGTTTTATAAAAATATCAGTCATCTCTACTTTTATTCTTCATTTAGCCATGTAAAAGTTGTTTCTATCAAAATTCACTTCTCAGAAAGTAAATTCTGGATCACTTTTAAAGCAAATTTCTCTTAGGCAACTGGCTACAATTGCATGGTCCAGGAAATTTATATCAGTATAGGCAAATTTGCTATACCTTCAGGATGCATATTGTAGCAGGCTAATCAGCGAGTCTGTCACTAATGATCAAAAGCTCACGTAACCTGCAGATAGAAGAGTCCATCCTTCTATCACACACACAAAACAATACCAAAATCAAGGCAGAGGTATAAAAAGATTTGGGCGAGTCTCAAGGTAGTTTTCTCTAAAACTACTTATAATCTTTACTGTTATAACAATCTATCCAAAAAATTCGTCTTAAGATTCATCGTAAGAGTTGTCATTTTATTAAGTCATTGAAAGAAGTTATATTTATACATTTTTATACATAGGACTATTACATAATCACTATGACTATTCTAGTATTATGTCGTGCATAATTTGCCTCTTAGTTAGCTAATTTTCTATTACCTTAGCTCATAGTTCTTTATCTTTTTGACTCGAATAGATTGTTCGCGCATTCTTCTAGCTTGTAAGGGGTATGGTGATAGTTGGCAATTGATTGTTTCGCGTAAGCTTCAGTCACGTCACGATCATCAGTCATGTGACCACGACGAAAATTCTGAACTTTGTTTGACTTCTTTGACCTTTAACAATATGCTTCATAGAAACCCAAGGAATAGTTAAGTTTAATTTTTTTTTTGTCATAAAAAACTGAGATACCTTTTTTGACTACTTTATATTTGTTTTCATCTAATCTTGGAAGTTCATGTTCAACAATTTTTTGCTATATATTTGAAGTTATATCAGTAAAAAAAATATTTATTGCATAGTTAAACAAAAGGTTGTTTATCTCAACAACTTTTTCTTCATATAGATATTGTTGGCTTGTTTCTCGTAACTCTTTTGGTATATTGAAAACATATGTAAAAATTCCATATTTCCTTGTCAACTGATATCTAAAACTTGTTGTCAGTACTACTTAAGTATGAAATTAAACATATATGAATTTTATATACCCAGCAGTTGCCAATGCTCCTTGATTAAGTTTTGATATACTATCAAATTGAAGCAACCTTTCTTCATAGTTGAAACATTTCTAGCAATGTACTTTATATGATTTTTAAAACTTTGGGTTCAATCTGATTATGATATATAGCAAGTACCACCTTGCCTGAATCTTTGTCACAAATTATAATTTTCTCATTTTTTTTAGTACATTTATTAGGTAGGAGGTAGCATCGATGACTTGTATATATGAAGGCAGTGGATTTACTTTTTCGTATACCTACTTTTCTTTGATTTTTTTTTTATTATATCCAGATAGGAGCCCAAGAAATATTATTTTTATGTTGTGGGCATCAGCAAAGTATTTTTGTGTTATCAGGTTCTCTCTTACCTGAAATATAAAAGTGTTAACTAGGTTTTTTATTATTAAAACAATTTGAACTTACAAAATTTTTATGTTATTATTTTATTTTTTTTTAATTTATTGATATTTGCTTTTAAAGCAGCTGTAGTTTTTACAGTATATTATCGGCATGGCAAAATCTTAGGAATTTCATAAATTCTCTTTATCAATTTTCCTATTTTTTTTATTAGTATTAATAAAATATATACAGCAAGTATATATACTTCAATATATTTATATACAGTAATAACCTGTAGGCAATGATTTTATTAATTAGAGAATTTATCCAAATTAGTAAAGAAGCAAAATATCATTCCCTAGGTTGCATTTAAAGAAATAGTTTTTTGCCGATGAGTGGATCAGTATGTGAAAGTCACAATAATTTGTAAATACCTAGTATATATACAATAAAGACATGTCATGCTGACCTGACTGCGGATTAAAAAAAAAAAAAACTTCAATATATTTATATTTGAAAAAGAATCAATATTAGAATTAGACACAATCAGGTGAACACTTGTTAATTTAGTGAAAGAACTTTGCAAGCAGGTAACATAATCCTCAAGATTATTGTTTTTCAATAATACAAAAAAATATAGAACAGCAGTAATAATTTTTATATATATTTAAAAAATAGATATTGGCTATATATATATATATATAACTTGTCAGTGCAATAGGAAACTGATAGCCTAGTTACAAGTTAAATTGTTGACAATCCAACTTGCAACTATACAAATGCCTACTTAAAAGTTTTCAAGAGCCCTGCTTTAGTCTAGGATTTTTTATTAGAGGCAATAGCAGCAATGTAATAGATTTAAGCTTGTCTAGTATTTTATCAACAAAATTTAATATATTAGTTCAAAGTTTCCCACTAAAAACAATATTGAATTTTATTAACAGCAGCTAGTTGCACTTTTACGAAGGTCAGTCTATAAGTATTAGTTCAGGGTTTTCTACTGGAAGCAGCTTTATAGACTTGCCTGATAAAAGGCTTTTGATTTTTGTTTCTTCCCTTCAATCGATTTACTTACCATTAGCTTCAATCTATTTTTGTTTCTTTGAGACATACATTGTATTACCTATACAAGTGTTTTTAAAATAAATATAAGGTATATTAACAACAAAATATCGAATATCTTGTACTCACTTGACTGTAAAGATGGTGGAAACAATGAATCGATGTAAAGATTTGATTGATAAATAAGGTGCCAGGTTATTTAGTTGATAAAAGATATCAGTTAAAGTAGTCAAAAAAGGTACCAGTTTATTTAGTCAAAAAAGAAAGAATTGAGTATATAGTTGTAGCAAAAGCAAATGCAGTTAATGTAACAGTTGTAAAAATATTATCAAGTAATAAAAATATACCTTCGATTGTAGTTATATGGTAACAGGCAACTATATATATTTAAATAAAATTGATTATTTAGCCAATATATAAAAATATATATATATTTTCTTAAAAACTAGCAAAAAATAGGAAAAAAAATATTTGCAGGTAAAAAAAAAAATTTTTAGGCAATATACCTGGCAATAGGAATAGTAAAGTAATAAAAGTAAAAGAAAGCAAAATAAAAAATTGATAAAAAATTAAAAAAAGTTTTTTTTTATTTATTGTTCAATTGTGTTTCTCTACTATAGATTACTCTTATATCAATCAATTTTTAACAGTTACTATCTATCCAAACAATTACAGCAACTTGTATCAATTGGTCTGCATCAGTATTATATTGGATACTATAGTAGCATTATTATATAAGTGCTACAATATACAGGTTGCTTGCTTCATTAAAATTTTTTTTTTACTGTAGAAAAAGTCTAAATAATAAATATTATTCCAACAATACATTAAACAATACAACAAAAAAAATAAAATTTAAAATGAATCACCAGTATTCCTTGTTAAAGACTCTTTCCACTATGATCTCAAGTATATGTATGCTCTAATTGTTTTGTCTAATAGCTGATTTCTTTTATCAGTTATTAAATTTTTGCTTACTGAAAAAACTTGTTTCGATGGAACACTTGTTATAAGTGCTATCAAATAATTATATATCATGAGTGCCAAATATAGAAATTGATGTTTATACATTTTCCACTACTTTAATATATCGATTTTAATATTCACATTTGAAAAAAAAATATAGATACAATTTATTTGGTTTTTCTATATAACATTACTTAAACTGCTTTGAACTAACTATCCCTTGGATATCTTTGCCACTGCCTAATGCAATATTTTCTATGCCACGCTTCTTGTATTTTTTAAAAGCTTCTAAAAAACTTTAAAATTGCAATATACTTAATATTTATTTTATCATATTTAATAAAATATAAAAATATA
>CAJVPT010005507.1:0-12113 GCA_910592055.1 Acaulospora colombiana | reverse complement strand
GTTGTTTTAAGGAAAGTATTAAGACTTTATTAGCAAAGAAGTATAAAAACTTCTTGCAAACATCTTTTTTGTGTGTGATCAGAGGATCAGTGGAAAGAGTAGGTCCTTAAGTAGTTTTATTTTTTATATTCTTAAATATATATATTGTATATAAATTTTTATTAAATTTTATTAAATAGTTATTAAATTATAAGTAAAAATAAAAGAAAAAAAGAAAGCAAAAAAGATTTGTTTCAAACTATATATCTAAAATTTTATTTTAATTAAATAACTATTTATTAAATTATAACAAAAATAAAAGAGCAAAAGGTTTTGTTCTAAACTGTATATTGAATTTCAACTCTTTAATCACAATTGAAAATATATTTTTTTAAAAGTTGTTTAAAAATTTTATAAGTAAAAAAATTTTTAAATTATTTTATAAACTAAAAACTTCTATATTACTATAAGATAAATAAAATATTAAAAATTTTAATTCTTTAAATAATATAAAAAGTTTATTAATAAAAATTTTTTAAATAAATATAGCTATTAAAAGATACAGTATTATTGTAAAAAAATATATAAAACTCTAAAATCTATTTTTTTTTTTTTGAGTACTTATAGTCAGGCTAGATTATCAGTTTATTAATCAATTGAAAACATAAGTATATTTTCATTTAAGTAGTATAATACATACTATAGCTAAACTATTATTCTAATCTAACTTATTATAAGTATAAAAGCTTTTAAGTTTAATCTTAGAGACAATATTTTGCTTTGCAATGTCTTTAGGAAAAATCTTTTTAGTTCACCATATTATTGTTAGCAGGTTGTCATTACCATATGTCAAACCAAGTCACTAGAATATAGGAAATTACAAAAGGATGGATTGAAAAAAAAAGAAAGAGAAATATCTAAAAATGTCTAAATAGACAACAAGAAAATGAAAAAGTAAAAATTGAAAAAAATATTTTCAACTTTCTTCAAAGACCTCTTTTCAAGACCTTTTCTCAATAAGAAATACCTAATTAAAATATCTTTTCTTTTCCTAACCATCTAAGAAACTTATCCATTCTTGATCTTGATTTTCTTTTTGTATACTATCTAAGGAAACTTATCACCTAGTGGAAGCCTTTACTTTCAGAATACACTTGGTCCCAATCTTCTTTGGATAGTGATTTTTTATCCATCTGTGGTAAAAAGGTGACTTATAATAGATCCTAGGTTCTTATATAATTTAGTAAAAACTAAATTACACAATTTTAGTATGATATTTTTTAGCAGTTATATCTAATTAAAGGAATTTTACTGGTATAAATCTTCTATTATCTAAAAGGTCAGATTCCTCAATAATCCTTTTGCCTTGTAATAGTAGAAGAGTCTCAAAAGTAATAGAAATTCTTGTTGATTGTGACATCCTTTAACAACTTCTGGAGAAATACATTTTCAACTGTAATCAAAGAGTTAGAGCTTAGTATAAACTAGAGACCATTCAGTTTTATTGCCTAACCAGGATAAAAAGGAGACCTTGGTCTTAAACTTTGCCTAACCAGAATAATAAGAGAAAAAGATCTCAGCTTGAACAGATAATGACTTTTTCACTATCTGAGGACTTGTTATTTATATCTTATTGACTTCATGGAACTTGATCTATAGATTAATCTAATTGAAAAAGTGGAATAGACATGGGTTCCAATCAACTCTTTCAATCACCAATGATATTATCAGAATATATGTGATAATCAGTAGGGGCTTGTTTACATTCAGTTACTAATATATTTCATGTCAACCAATCAGATTTCAAGTAATATTGGATTACCAGAAATTTAGGATCAAACTGAAAAAGGCTAAATTCATCAAGAAAACTATGAAAAACAGTAGACATTTTAAGAGAATACAAGACAATACATGAGAAAGTGGATAATAAGCCTTTTCCTGCCAACAAAACCTCTATTTCTTGTCACTTCTAACTTTGTAAAGTGACACTTCACTTGTCAATTCTTTTATTTTCTAGAACCTTCTTGCCTTTAGTAGAGGAAGTACATACTTGAGTCTTTTTAGGCTATTAGAGGCCTAAGTTTTTATTTAAAAGAGTTTATAAACAAGTAAGAGAATGTATGAGAGATACATGAAGACAAGTTTCAAGTTGTTTTAATAAAAGTATAAAGACTTTATTAGCAAGGAAGTATTAAACTTTTTGTGAATATCTTTTTTGTGTATAGTTAGAGAATTAGTGTAAAAAAAATCCAAAATCTATTATAAGTTATTAAATTATTATAAATATATATAAAATTATTATTGAATAAAAAAAACTCTTTCTGTTGATCAATTTTATCACTAATTCCAAAGTAATGTTCATCAGAAGTTTTATATTTCTATACTAATAAAGTTGCTATACTATTACTAAATATACTTTATAAACATACTACAAAGTACCTTCCACTCAGTTTTATCTTTTCTTTGTCTCTTTGGTTAACTTGAGTATCAGTTTCAAGTCAAAAGTGAATGAGATAGAACCTAAACTTCTAACAGCAAAAAAGAATACTTAGAAAGAAGACTTTTGATTGAAGACTCCCTTTCAAAACTCTATAATAGGGCAGGCAAGTCTACAGCAAAAGTATTTGCCAAAGGCCATACAATGTACAGTAATCTTGTTCTCTAGAAAATTCACTAAACCCCAAGCTTCCTGAAGCATACTGTATAAACAAATTTTCAGTTTTTTGAAAGAATTTTGACTACTCCTTCTGACCCTAAATTTTTTACTATGACAGATCTACTAATATTTCATTGGCTAGAGATTTGAAATTAAATAATGTCATCAGTAACAAAAGATAAACAAGACATATATATATTTCATGTATTTCTTTTTGTACCACTCACTTGTAGATAGGTATTGCTCTTACTGCAATTATTAATTTAATTCAGTATAAGTACTTTAAGAATTGCATATACTTGAATCTATTTTTGAAACTGTATTCTCCAACAAAATTAAAAAAAAAAGAGTCTATCCAACCATGGTAAAGGTTACAAGACACTTCAATTATTTTTAGTATTGAAGTCCCCTATTCTTGATAGTCAAGTAGGTTTTAACAACTCTTACAGATGAATAAAGATCTGTTTTATTTTTATAAAAAACAAACAAGGTGAATAGAAGTTTTTTCCAGCTGGTAGATTTTTTATTTCTGATCTATGGTTTGTGGGAGGACCACAAACTGAAGATCAATATCAAGACTTTCAACATGATTCCTCCTCAAGTATGGCCATCTTGGCCATCAGTAATACCTATCAATCTTACTTCTAATAAAAGTACTTATTGAAAACTATTGTCAAATTGAAAGATTCCCTAAAGACTTAGCCTGATTTTGAAAGAGTTGCACCTTTTTAAATAAGTAGCTTATGCTTGAAGCTGATATTATTTTTAGGATTGGATTATCAACTTCTTACAGGTTTTAAGGCACCCTTTTGATCATAGGTTTCATCTGATTTTTGGATAAGTAATCCCTTAGATAGACTCCCAGATGAGATAATATCAATAAAGCTAATCTCTGAAACTATTCTCCTTTTATGTGAAAAGAAGAAGATGTAAAAGAAATCCTCCTCTCTTTTTTTCAAAGACGAAGAGATACAGTACTCCAGTGAATAATCTATAGGTGTTAACTTCTCCTTAATATTAGTTCTAGTGGACAATCAGTAGTAGAAAAATTTAGATTTTCATCCAGTAGTACTCTGGTGTTTTTCTTTTATATTTTTAGTACTAGTTTAAAAGTAATTTTAGATTAGTCTCTTCTGATTTGAAATAACAAAATGCAATTCGGTAAACTGTTTGGTTTTAGAAAGTTTAATAATACTTTTAATAGTTGTAATATTTTCAATATATTTTGAATTTTATTCTATTATTACTAATAAATATAGCTGAGTTGGCAATTAAAAAAAAATAAAAATAAAAAATAAAATTATTATTTAAAATAAAAATTAAAATCAAATATGTTTTTAATAATAAAAACTCTTACTGTAATAGATAATAAGTTAAGTTTTTTAAGATAATATAGTATATAATATATAAAAAAATTAAAATAAAAAATAAATATGTTAAAAAAAAAACTCTTTCTACTAATCCCTTGACAACACACAAAAAAGATATTTGCAAAAAAGTTTTATACCTTTTTACTAATAAAGTTTTATTACTTTTCTTAAAACAACTTGAAGAATAACTTCAAGAGTTCCTCCTAACTTTACTCTCTTGTTTATATTTCTTTTCAAACAAAAACTTGACTTCTAGTAACCAAGAAAAGTCAAGAAATACCTTTTTTACCTATGGCAAGAAAGTTTTAAAAAGAAAGAAAAATCAATAGTGAAGTACTGAAAGCCTATTTCCTAAAGCAAGAGTGCAATTAGAGGTTTTGTGCAATGAATAGATGAGTAAACAAAAGTCTAAACCATAAAACTTTCCTTTCCACTGTTACTACCCTCTTAAAGTCACTTATTTTTTAGAGTTTTTGGGGAATTTTGCCTACCCAGCTTGACCCTGAATTTTGAAGTAACACAAAATCGACATACCTTTTGCTAAAGATAATTGATTGACACAAAACACATTGGTAGCAAAATGTAAACAAGCTTTTACTAATTATATCATGTGTTCTGATGCCGTATTGGTGAAAGAAAGATAAATCACTGATATGGACTTGTTCACTCCTCCAAATAAAGTGTAAATGAAGCAAAAAAATTATGAGACTATTAAAATAAGCACTAAATTTCCTAGGTGATAAAAATATGATTATTTGTTCAAACTGAGGTCTTCAACTTCTTATTATCTCGATCAGGCAAAATATGTGAAGGGATTATTTCCTTATTCTGATCAGTCTGTAAGACTGAAAAGCAGAGAAATGTAAAACACTGCTTTTCTCTAGGATTGAGAATGCATTTTTCCAAATATTGTGTAATGATATCACAATCAAGATAAATATTAGTAAAATTTCTTTAACTAGGTATGGCTGCTAGAAGATATTGGAAGTTACTCAACAAGACTATAAAGTTACATAAGAATCTGGGTCTACTATCAATTATCTTCTTCTATGTGGGTGAATATAAAATTAAGACTAAAAAAAAGAAAGTGTTGAGCAAGATATGGGATTCAAGTAAGCAATAAGTACCTCAGATAGTCACAAAAAAATAATCAAAATTACAGATGGATAAGTTTCTCAGACAGTTAGAAAGAAGAAATATATTCCAAAAGAGTTGACTCTTAATAAGAAGATATTTCTAACAAAGGTCTTTTGGAGGATATAGAACACCTTTATTTTATTTTTTATTTTTTTTTTTCATTTTCATGTAGACAATTATATATTTTAGATATACTTTTTCTTTTATTTTCTCCTTTTCCTTTTGTAGTTTTACAAAATTAGTTCCTTGAAGGATAATAAATAGTAACAACCGCTGGCAATGATGTGTAAATTAGAAGGTGTTTATCCAAAATCTACTATGGAGTGAAATATTGTTCTCAAGGTCACACTTATAGACTAAATCTCTTTTGAGAATTGAAAGCCATTGATGAGTGTGTTAATACAAGTTTTAGTTTAGCCATGATGCAATTGTCCTATGTATCTCTATCAGTTTTTATATTGATTAATAAACATACAATATTAGCCTGATCACAGATTTAAAAAAAATAATAATAATAAAAAATAAAGTTTTTCAAATAAACAAAAATAAAAAGAATATTTCAATAAAGTAATTTTTATTGAAAAAGTTTTTAAAAAATAAATTTTTAAAAAAAACTAAAAAAATTTTTATTTAGTTTATTTGTTTATTTTTATTTTTTTTTAAATTAATTGTTATATTAGATATACAGTATATACTTTATTAAATATTTTGTATATTTTATATTATAAAATATATCACTAAAGCTAAATCTCAATCAAACTTACATATTTCTGTTTTGAAATTTATAAAAACTATAAGTACAACTTTGAAAGTAATTTATTGTTCTATTAATAATTCAGATAAAAATTCCTTTAACTATTAACTTTATTATCTATGAATCACTATTGCAAATTTCTCTTGAAGTTTTAATAAAATTAAAAATTCGATTATTTTATTTCATATATCACTTTTTAATTAAGATTTTTTTGACTTTTACTATATTTTCTAGTTTTTTTTCTTTCAGTAGTGACTTCTTTTTTAATAATAGTATAGTTATAACTCTTTGTTAGGCTAGAAATATATGCTTTATTAAATATATATATACTTTATATTGAGAAATGTATTGCTAAAGCTAAGTCTTTATTTAACTCATTCATCTCTATTTAAAAATTATTAAAACTCCAAGTATAACTTTGAAAGTGATTTATTATTCTATTAGTAGTTCAGATAAAGACTCTTTTAACTATTAACTTCATTGCCTATAGATTACTACTATAAATCATTCTGCAAGATTTTAACAGAGTCTAAAATCTAACCATTTCATTTTATACTTCACTTTTCTTTTTAGAATTTCTCAGAAACTTTCATCTTTAAGATTTCCTTCTTCAGGTAATGATTTTCTTCTTTTTGAAAGTATAGTTTTCTGACCTGAATAATATAGAGGTCTTTTTGTTTTATTCTTTTTATTAATTCCTTATATTTGTTTCATTAAATTATCTTTTTGTATCTTTTATTCTAGACTTTCTTTCAAATTTAATTGTAAACTCTTTTTTGTATCTTTGTTATCCACTTTTTTGCTATTTTTTCTATATATTTATCTTGTATTTTAGATCTGCTATTTATAAAATAAGGTTATTTCTTATAAGGTAAATGCAAAAACTTAAGGTATTTTGACTAGTTTTAAAATCTGTTTCATTACTCTAGAGATTTACTTATTAAACTCCCCTATTTTTTCTCAGTTATCGATAATCAATCTAAAATTTTTCTTTTTAGCTTTTCTTTTTCTTTTCTATAATAACTTTTTGAAGTTTGTAATAATTCTATCTACTTCTTTATTTTATATAGCTGGTTCTTATAAACTGAATATTCTAACAAGTGTTTTATAGTTTTATCTTGTTGACTACATGTAATATATTTTACTTACTTATATAGATTCAATCTTCTTATAGTAAACTTATTTAGGATGAGTAACTCATTATTGGCCAGTTTAATAAAAAAGCTTTTTTGTTAGAATTGTTTAAAGAATATATTCTACATATATTCATCTTTAATTCTTTCCTATACTAGATTCTATAAATAAGCCTGGTATTTTGAAATTTGGTAACTCAATTTTTTTTTATTTTGTTATAATATATTCACTAATAGATTATTGTTTTATTGTTAATATTCTTAATATATTGTCTAATTAGATTATTTAAGGTTATCTCTTATTACTTAATTTTGGTAATAATCTTATGTGAGGTGAGATCTTTCCATTCAATTAGTAAAAATTTAGGGCTTTCTTTGCTAAGGTATCTGCTTCTTTATTATAAAGATTATTTGTATATGCCTTAACTTTCATAAGTTTTAAATTTATATTTTTCTTTTTTATTGGCTCTTCTATATATATCCAAAGAGATCAGTTTTTTTTTTAAGCCATCTCTTGTATGTTCTTCTTAGATCTTTTTTTTTTAAAGATTTTTACTTAGAAATATATATATGATTGTCTATACAAATCTCAACTGTACTTTCAATTGGAACTATCAGAAGTATTGTTATAATTGCTATCAATTCAGCTCTTATAGATAAGGACCAATTGTTAACTTATATTTGAAACTTGTTTTTTTTTTCTTCTTTTTCTATTTAGATTTAAGCTGCTCCTATCTTCATTTTTTCTTTTCTATGATTAATAAGTAATCCATCAAAATATAAGATTAGTTTTTTTTAAATCCAAAATTGTATTGAAGTATTTCTATTAGGTGTTCTTGATATATTTTCTCTCTAATATTTTTCTTGATAATAGATTCTTTCCAGGTTTCAATGTCCACATGATTTACTCTATCATTTTGAATTATAAAGAAGCTTTGGTCATTGTAAATCACTTCTTTAATTCTTTTTTCAAGTATTGATTTAAATTTAATAATTTTTAAATCTTGTGTTCATCTGATGAATTTTCTTGTATTGGGGCATGATACTATATATATTTTTCACATTCTTTTTTCTATAATATAATTACCATTTTGTATTATACCTTTTAAATATTTACAATATTTTTGTATACTAGTTTTCTAATTGTTGTTGATACTACAACTAGTAAAATACTTCACTATTATATTAAGTTCCTCTTTTTTTTATCTTAACTTTTTCCAAGTTATTTATTTATTTTACTTCTTTATCACTATTCACAATTTTTTCTGCTTGTCTCAATTAGATTATATTTTAAAATATTCTAATTCCCATTTTATATGGTTTTTTTTTTCAGATCTTATGAGCTGTTTTAATTATTTTTGATTATGATTTTGAATTATTCTGATATAAATCTTTTGCTTGTATTTTGTAGGAGCTAAAGTATTTATCAGTCTTTTATTTTTTGATTTTCTAATCGATCAGTTGATTCAGATACATTGATTAATTGTTTTTAAGTGATAGTATAGTTTTCTTATATTCTTCTGATACAAGATATTCTCTAATTTCAATATTTTTTTTTTCTATTCAAAGGTATCTTACTATTTTCAACTATGAAATGTTATTTTTATATATTTCACAATTGTAATCTCTTGGAACATAAAGTTATTTTATCTATTAAATGATTTAAGAATTTGCAAGTTAATAAATTGAGTGGTTTCCAATTTTTAATTTGTACTTGTTTAAATCTAATAATTATTGTGATTTATGCTGATCCAAAATCATTTAGTCTGTTGCAAAGTTCTTTTACTTGATTTTCTCATTGTAATATTTAGATACTTTTCAAATTATTGATCTTTGAACAATGAATTATACTGTTAAGTATAGATCTGCATAAATTACTCTTATTTTTGAAAAGTTTTTATATACTGTTGTCAAGGTGTTACATATTTTTCAGGACAATATACTATGTTGTATTCTAAATTCTATCCTAGGTATTAATACTCTATTTAAAATATAAAGAGCTTGTTTATCTATTACTTTTTTATATTTAAGGACTCTCATTACTATATTGACTTCTTTAAGTATTTGTTCTTTAAGCTCTATTACAGTTTTTTGATTATCCATCTAGATTCCTAAGAATCTAAACTGTTTTGCTCTGTTGAGCTCTTTAATCATTTATTCTTTAGTACTTGTCTTTACTTCTTCTAGATAGCAATTAAAATTGTAAATAGCAATTAAAATTGATTTGTAGCTATTTATTTGAGAGTTATTTGTTTTATAGAAGATTCTTGCAGTTTTCAGAATATTTTTTATATCTTCTTTAGATCTTACTATCCATATTGTATCATTTATAAAGGCTATAGCTGCATGCCTTGATTTTAGCCTTCTTGTGATCTGTCTTTTTTAAATCAGGGTTTTACAGTATATAACTAATAGTTTGTGCTCTCTTTGTGTATCATTCTAGATTTTGCAAAGGAGAGAATCCTAAAAAATTCTCCATAGTAGAGATGAAATGGCTTTCCTTTGATTAATTTTATCTTTAGCTATTATTAATTATGTGAGGTCATTTTAAAATATAATCTCAAATTCTCTATTTTGAAAAAGGCTTATTATGATCTTTATGAAATTTTTTGAAGCTTTAATTCTTTTCATTGCTTTTATTAATATATCTAAATTAATTGTATTATATGCTTTTGTAGTATCTTAACAAAGTATCCATAGTTCTTTTTTGTTTTCTCTAGTATCTTTATAAATATTATTGAGAATCTAAATTAATTCTATTGTACTTTTTCCTGACAGTCCTGCATAGTTTGATCTTTTAAGGATATTGTTGATTTTATAAATATTTTCTATTTTATTAATAAGAATTTGGATGAAACACTTTTTTATGTCCTCTAGCAAAATGATAGGTCTAGTATTTGAGAGTTCACAACCCAAGATTTGGGTTTAACTATAAGATATATATGACACTATTTTTAATGTTTTAAAGCTACTTTTCATCTTAAAAAGTTATTTAGTATTTTTCTCAAGAAATCTTTCCTTCTTGGTTTAATATTTTCAGAAATTCATAACTAATTTAAGATTTTTTTAGAGCTTTGTTATTGAAAAATGTCCTCAGTATTTCACTTAGTTCTTCTTGTAAGATTGGTTCAAGTAGTTCATTGTACCAAACTATTTGAATATATTCTCTTGGTTTGTACTCTTCTTTTCAAACTTCTGGTAAACTGTCATAGCTAGCTTTTCTTTTTTTGAAGGTCTTATAGTTATATCATCTTATTTCTTTTTCTATTTTATTTTTTTTGTGTTATAATATATTCATTATTATCTTGCTTAACCTTAACTCTATCTAATATTATTTTACTTCTAGTTCAGTTGATTAGAGAGTTAACTATCTATCTCCAATTGTTTCTCAAGTCATTGCATATCTGTTTCAGGGTGGTTTTAATACCATTTCTTGTTTTTTTGGTTTCCAATCTTTGACAAATAAATTTGAGATCTTCTATAGTATCTTGAATATCTTTTTTAAAAGATTTTTATAATATATTATAGATACTATATTTGATAAAATAGTTCTCAATTTAATAACTTGGACTGTAGATATTATTATATTTTTCTATAGTTAAGCTAAAGGCTTGTAACTTATCAATTTCTTTGGATATCTCTATTTTATTATAAAGCCCTTTAAGTTGTAAAGCTTTCGATAGTTGATAAATTTAATACTATATTTGTGGTACTTTTCTTTTGACATCAGGAAATTTTTTTAACAAAGATCTCTGGAGATTTTTGAGTATAAAACTCTGGAGGTGCTCCATTATTATTAAAAAGTCTCTGGAGTAAAAATTTATATATAGAACTCTGGAGAATTTTGAATATTTTAAATTGTAATAAAATAATTTCAAATTATTATTAAAATATTTATTTTTAAAAATTTATTTATTGAAAATTATTTTTTTTATATATTTTATTAATTATTTACATTTACATTACTCATTGCTGAAATGGATCTTTCTATTCCTACATTTTTCAATTGCAATCCCAGATTATTTTCATCATTTTCTATTTTCTCCAAAGTACTTTAAAATTTAATATCTTCCTGCTCATGCATTTTTTGATCTTTATTGCTTGAATTGCCTTCTGTAAATCTGATTTCTTTTTAATTTTTTCCTAAAATATTTTATTAGTAAACAAATAACTTTATAATGCTTTGAAGATTTTTAACCCTTACCTTATTTTTTTCTATTTTGCTTTTAATTAATGCTTCATTAATTAAAATACTTTTATTATACAGATTTAGAATCATTTGGCATATTGCGATAATGAATGCAACTTGTTTCTCAGAGGCATTCCCTTTTGATAAGACTTTTTTGAGAATGTGTGCCATCACGCTTTGGTTTTTCTCATTAGGACAGACATAAAGATTTTCAAAGCACTTCGGGGTTTTTTGTGGATTTTTTTAGGCCATAATTTCAGTAGCAGTTGCATTTGTATTGATTGTATCCAGGGAGTTTTTATCAAAGACTGAAAACATAGCATCCCAGATTTTCAAAGCCGTGATTCCTTGAAGCAATCTGTGTTATTGCACAAGCTATTAAATAAATAATATTATTAATAAATTTATTTATATTATTAATAACTGCAATAATTACCGCTTGGTTAATATGCTTTTCATAATATGTCTTCCAATGTTTTCTTGTAAGGCCTCCGAAGAACTCCAAATATTCTCACTGAAAATATTCCTCTATATACTGGTAAAAATCTTCAGGATTTGCATATATTTTTTCAAAAAAAACTTCTTTCGTGATACTTTTGACTACACGTTATTATAGAATTTAAAATTTTATTGAAGTTATTCAAAGATTAAAAAATTAAACCTTACCTCGATAAAATTCCTATTTGATAATTAAATGTTACAGTAACTTGTGTGAATTTTGTTTTCTAGGTAGGTAACCTTATCTTCGACAGCTTTTTTATGTTCTAATAACTGATCAATTTTTTATGAAGACTTTCGTGAAACTTTAAAAGTCTCTCGATTATTATATTAGAAACTAAATATATAAATTAGTATTTATTTAAATAGTTACATCTTTTTTAATATACCTAAAGAT
>CAJVPT010005506.1:0-12114 GCA_910592055.1 Acaulospora colombiana | reverse complement strand
AAGCTTAAATATAAAAATTCCCATTTTGTATTTGCTATTTTCTTTAATATGAAAATGATTAATACTAAATAATAATATGGATAAATAATACACATAGACTAAAAATAAACTATCTATATATATAATCAAAGTAATGCAAAAATATAGATTCAAAAAAGTTGATATACTTAACCAACAGATAACAATAATAAATCTATCAATTCAAACAGGAGATGGAACAAGATGATTAATCGAAAATTCAGAAGTTCAGACAGCTTAAATTTTAAAAACTATGTGTTTACTCCTTGATAACAGATCTTAGTTAACCTGAAAAAAATGAATACAAGAATTACTAAAATAAAGTAACAATTCAAAAAATATTCTTGGTTAGGATACAAAAAAAAAAATCTAATAATTATAAAATATATCAGTCCAATTACAATTTCTTAAAGAAGAACTATACTTTTAAAAGGAATCTAGTTCTTCTCAAGAAAAATAATAAATTCAATAGCATATGCAATAAACAATGACATATATAACAATAAATTCTTAAATGATATAAACTCCTTAGATAACTTTATCTCAACAATAAAAATCCAATACTATCAAAATATCAAAAAACATACTCTTTATCAAAATAATGATATCAAACTATTCATCAATAATATTATAACTATATAAACACATAATATTAGAGGTATTGATACAATCCTTAATTAACAATTTTAAAAAAAACACTTTCTGCTAATTCATATTTTTTTAAAAATTTTTCTTTTTTTGATAATTTTTTTGAAAAACTTACAAAAACTCTTTTATACAAGAGCAAGCCTCAGAGGACATAACAAAACACTTTTAGGTAACAAAATTTACTTTGTAACAATAGGAAAAAAGTTTTTCTCAACTTGAAAGACAGATATCCCTAGATTATTTTTGCTTTTAAGAAGGAGAAAAAGCAAAAACAAACCAATTTACAATAGGCTTCTTGAGACCTAACCTCAATTCCACAAAGCTCTTAGCCAGGCCAATGCAGGTTAACACCTTTCTAGGCACTAAAAGAAGTCTCAAAAGCAATAGATTACATTAATAAATTAGTACAATCTCAAGGTTAACTAAAACCCAGGAGAATATCCAAGTCTTTTTGATCAAACAGTTAAAAAATTACAACAACATAACAACTTCAGATCAACCAATTTACATCACATGAATACAAACACATTAACTTTTCACCTGATTGACATGTATCAAAGCAACCATTTAATCTATAAACAAAACAGTGGGATGTGACAAATCAACAAACTAGAATATGTGTAATCAACTAGCACATATTATCTAAAGCAAGATTAACAGTTGATCACAGCCAGTTACATGTTAATAAACAAATACTGGATATGTAAACACATAGAAGCCATGTGTTATAAATTTTCTAATATTAATATAGCAACTTATTGATATATATATCAAATAGAAAAATAATATATAATAGTATTTATCTAATCACGTGATTAAAAAGACACTTATATAATAATAATATATATTAATTTTTTATATATCATATAATAACATATTGATAAAAGAACAAATAATAATCAGAATCTTAGAGAAAAGGGAAAAGAAACTATTGAAAGTATTAGAAAAGATGGCTTCTCATCAAGATTTCTAGCAAGTACTTTGGAAAACAAGAATGATACAACATGAGTTGAGACCAACAGTAACCAATTAATCCATATTTCTAAATTAATACAGGTTTTTTTGATATTAGATAATATTATTGCCAATCTATTGAGAATAGATCTATTGATGCTGACAAAAGAATATATGCTGCAGCAATATATTCTTACTCTTTAAGAAAAGGAACAAGATAAAAATGAAGATTTGAAAGCATTTATACTAGAAGAAAAGGTATATAATATGTTAATAAGCAAGCCAGTAATATAGGTATCAAACTCTGACCAAGTTGAAGTTACTATGATAGAAAGCACCCAATAGAAGTTCAACCAACTTCAATAGAACTCGAAGAGCACACTTCATTAAGGAAGTATTAATGGAGGATAGAGCAATGATAAAACAAATAGAAACAAATGTGTTAAAAAAAACAGTGCAAGGAAGCTATATTATAGATAGCATATCTTATAATACAAGAAACAGAATTCAAGGGACAACAGTAAATCCATTCTTTATAAAACAATAAGAATTAATCAAGGAGGGTATTTCAAGCCATGCTGCTAAGAAAAAATAGAGAAGAAGGAATTACATATCTCAAAGGAGCTCTAAAAATATTTAAGAGAATGAATCTCTTCAAAACAGAATTCATCAATGGCAACCATTAGATTACATTTGGTTTTAATTAAAAAGAAGATATAGCAAGATATATAAAGGTTGTTAACAAAAAAGAAGCTAAGAACTTTATACTTAGAAGAATAGATAAAGATATGAGCACATGACCAGCCTTCCAAAGATATGCTCAGAACAAGAAATTTAAGCCAGAAGCTTTCTATCAGTCAAAAATAGATCAAAATATATTATATTGATGAATATAGATCACAAGCTTGGCAAATGTGTGTTTAGACAAACAATGGAAGAATTTGAAGAGATTATCAATATTCACAAATATAAAACATCTTTTCATCAAAAAAGGTTTAAAGTTCACCTTTATACTTATTAAAAATATATTAACTTGGACAAGGGATAGATAATTAAGATAAAATCCAATCAAATATGGTCTGTAATAGTCCATAAGGAACAAGATAATCAAGAAATTACTCATATTCTAAAAGAGAGAAAGAGATACTCCGTAAAACTTTATAGAATTGTTAGATTATTTACAAAATATATAGAAGAAGCCTTAAGCCATATGAAGACTAAGGTCTTTTATACAGTATATTAAAAAACAAGATCACCTTAATATCTGAAAACTATACAGTAGTGTACTTTGAAAATGAAAAAAATCTAAGGGGGCACTCCAGCATCAAATAAAGATCAATAATCAAGGGCTAGAATAAAGTACAAAGAATTATTATTATTACAAGGTGTTAATCGATCTGGCTAGGTCAAGCAATGCATATATAATAATTAAAGAAGCAAGGGAACAAGATTGCAAAAACCAAGATAGAGTAAGTAGAGATAGAGAAAGTAATAAAGATACCATAGTAATCAAAAAAGAAGCTATACTGACAGTAAAACTCATAAGAAATAATAGTTGGTCAAAAAACAAAAGAAGTACAATAAGGTCTATACCATCAGTAACTAGTAGCAATAAGGAGCCACTAGAGAAATGGAGATACCAGGAAATAAATCAAACCCCACACTAGGCTTTACAATATTTCTCAGAAACAAACAATAAAGTTTTAAATATTAGGTGACATCAAAGGTAAACAATAAGATGGAAAACAAGAAGCCTAAGATCAACTGCAAAACAAGAGTCAGAGATAGTCCAGCTGAGTAAAATATTAAAGAAGCTTAACAAATGACTAGACAAACTAGAGAAAGGTCCACTTAAAAGGAGAGCCAACTGCTCCTAAAAAGGGTATACTAGTTCAACCACAGAAAGAAAATGAATATTAGCCCACTATTTCCAAATCAAAAATACAAAACAAGGGCAAAATATGACAAATAGAGAAGAACAATAGTAGATGGTAACAGAGTGATCAAGATCTTGATAGTTTCTTGCAAATAGAAAAAGATAAATTTCTAGAAAGAAACAGAGAGAATCAATAAATAGAAAAAATAAAAGAGAAAGATATATAGCAAAGAGTAATTAAAATAGAAACATACAATATCAGAAATATTATTGATAGTACAAACCAATATAGTCTTATAGAAGAAATACAAAAACAAGATATTGAAATAGTGGGACTATATAAAACAAAACTAATCAATACAGAGGCAAAATGGGTCTTCCAGAAGCAAATAACCTTCAAGTATTTTCATAGTATTCATAAAGACATTCCATAGAGTGCAAGAGTTAGTCTCTTAATAAGAAAAGATCTGAAAAAAAAGATAGTTTCAATAGAAAAGGCAGAAAGATACATGATAGCAATTAATATACTCATGAAATGGGACAATATATGTATTATCTAGATCTATATTTCCTTAAACAAATGATAAAGCATGAAGGTACAGAAAAAAGTATAAAACTTAATTAAAGAAAAGAATAGACAAGGCTTTCATATAATAGTAATAAAAGATTTTAGTGCTACATATAACCTTGCGGAAGATAAGGCATCAATATCTAGAGCTAAATTTAAATCATCTTGATGCCTGGAAATACTGCTATTGAACTTTTTAGATGAATGTTTCTTCCTTGACATAAAAGTTATATGGAAAGGAAAAGATAAAACTCCAATAAAATAGAACACTACTAGCAATAGTCAGATTGATTATATATGGATATCTCAAAGCCTTACAAACTATTCCATACTTCGATTCGATAATCAAAGTATGGAGAAAGTGATTATACTATGCTAGTGCTAACAATGTATTATGACAATTTCTTCACAAAAGATATCAAAAACAAGCTTTTCACAAAAAGTGAACAAAGAATTGATATAAAGAGATTAACACCTGAGCAGTGGAAAGCATTCAGTAAAAGCCTAAATCACAAATTTAGAATAGCAATGGATCCATTGTTTAAAGAAGAACCTGAAAAAGGTAAAAGAGAAGCTCAAGTAAATAAGATCTAGAAGATATTTTAAGAATAAATATGTAGGGCAGTATATAACAAGTTAGTGACCAAGAAGTTATTTGCTTCTCAAGAAAAACATTATAGACATGGGTCAGAATTCATCAAATATTGGAGGGTCCTTTAGCTATTTGTACTCTTTAAGAAGCAGAAAGTATATATGATTCAATCAAATTGCAAGCCCTTAGTATGGTGATTAGGAAATACAACATTACCTTTAATTCTAATTATTAAATCAAAAAATATTGTATCCAATATAACATTTCTTAAATTCCATGAAAACTATTAAAAAAGAATATACAGGATGCAATAAAATGCTTAAAACTCACTTATTAGAATATAGAGGCAAAAAAACAAGAAATATTATCAAAAGAATCCTGGAATAGAGATATAATGACTTATGTAACAATCAAAGAAAAATGGTAAACTCCTTAATTAATAGAAAAAAAGTCAAAATAATACTGAATAGAATCAAGATTAAAGATGAAGAAAGGGATATATAACTATCAAGATGGGAGAAATCAAAAGAGAAATAAGGAGATATTATTACGAGATATTCAAAAATAAAATATCAATTTTGACAACCTTACAGAAGATTGGAAAGAAGAATACAATCCTAAAGGCTATGTTAAAAAAAAGTGATATAAAAATCTACTGGAACCAATCTTCCAAGAAGAACTATACAAAACATTTCAAGAACTTTCAATAATAAAGCTCCAGGAAGATCACAAATCAGTTATAAAATGCCAAAAAACCTGAGTCAAAAAGAAAAAAATATCTTAGAAAGATGCTTAATTGCTTTTAAGGTTGGAAGTTATATACCCCATAGCAAAGTCAAAACTATGGAAATGTGAACTTCTCAACATCAGATCAATAGTGTTAATAGAAATTATACAAAAATACTTCATCAAAATTCTTACAAATAAATTGGGAAATATCTATAAGATTAACAATATTCTGAGATGACCTAATTATACAAAACTATTAAGAGAAAGTATAGTAAAACTGATTCAAATTCTCAATAACATTTGTGAGGAAGCAAAAGAAAATAAAAAGAAGCTATGAATACTTTTCCAAGATATAGCAAAAACATATGATACTATTAATCTGAATATGATAATCAAGGCAATGAATAGAATCAAGATATCAGAAGGTTTTATTCAAATTATAATAAGTCTATTTTAAAATCAAGAATTTAGGATCATATTTAAGAAAGATCTAATTGAAGTAATTATAGCAGGAGATGAGATTGATCAAGAAGAAACTATCTCATCACTAATATGGAGGATATTCTATAACCCTCTATTGTGCAAGATTTAGAATGATGAAACAAAAGGCTATAAAATATTAGTGACTTAAGATCTAGAGTTAAAGAGAAACACTGGAAGAAAGCTAGAATAATAGCATGCAGCTATCATATTTATAGATGATACAACATGAATAGTAAGATCTAAAGAGAATATGGAAAAGATTCCAAAAGAAGCAAGAATCTTTTACAGTATAGAGCAAATGACTCATAGATTAATAGTAGTAATTCAATATTAATTACTATTAACAACTCCAACCAATATCCAGAAGAGGTCCAAACAGGAGTTGACAAATAAATAATTAGAGAATTGGATAGAGTTGAATAGACAAGATTCCTAGGGATCTGGACAGGTAACGAAATCTGCTATCGAGCTTAAAGAATAAATACTTAAAGAAATCAATATGGTTATCAAGTCTCTAAAGAACAAAAAGTTAATTGATAAGCAAGCACTTTATATTCTGAACAGAGTTCTAATATCTAGAATCAAATTCAGAATATAGTATAGTGTACTATCCTGGTGAATGTGTAACACTCTAATAATGGCATATAGAAAGCTATTCAAAAATAAGGCTACACTATGTCAATCCATACCTAATAGTATAGTATATTATCCCAGAATTTATAATGTGTTTAGATGTTGCAAAAAAAAAGTCAGATAACAGGATTGTACAATAGGTTAAATGACTTAGGGTCAACTGGAATCACAACAATCATTAGATTAAAGCAATCACAGATTAAGTACTAAAAATCTCTCAATCTGTTCATATATAACTCACTAAACCATCTTCTGGAAAGAGGCAACTTTGTATTACAAGTACTAAAACTGATCAAAGATATGAATGTAACCTTTCATAGCTAGAAATAGAATAATATCTTTAATTGAAGTATTAGAAATAGTTCAATTAAAAATCATCTGATAATAGATAAATATAGTAAAGCCATTTCATCACTTAAACACAATAAGTTGATATACATGAATCAACCTATTAACTATAAAACTAGAGAAATATGGGACTAGTGAATGCTCTAACTTTTACAAAAGACAAGTAAGGGATCTATTACAGAATAGTACTTGTTAACAACAAGGGAGATGTGAAAAAATAAGCTAGAACATCCTATAAAATCTTGGAAAGAAGATTGTTTAAAGTGAAGTTTAGAATATCCAGTACTCAATTGTAATCTCAATAAAATGCAAAAACTTTGGGTAATCATTAAAAGCAATAATCAGCAGTAACAATTTGATTGGAAAAAGTTGATTCTAGATAACAATAAAAGATGCATTAAAATAGATTATTTCAAATGTGACAGCTCCAAGAAAAACTTACGATCAAATCTGATGCAATGCCAGGGCTGCTCAAAAAGGATCAAACTAAAAACTGATGCATGGTAAAATCAAATATAGAACAAATATATATGGTTCCTTATCTTAATATTAGGAAATCTATAAAGATAGCTCAATGTTTAAAAATTCCTTGTTCCAAGAAAACCCTGGAGAAAACAATAAGTAGAACAATTTATATAGACTCAGTAACTACACAATGTAATAGAAGGCAACTAAAAGAAGTAAATATAATGAACTGGGAGAAAAAGTTCATTAAAGAAAATATTAAAGAAGGCATGTATCAAACCCATCTGATTGAAATACTCAGGTGTAATAAGGAAAATAATAGCAATAACACAATGACCTTTTAATTTGATAGATCTCTAGTTGATTACGGAAATGAAAATATGAAGATGGATACAGTATGGATACAAATTGAAGAAGTTGAAAGGGAAAGCAAGTTCTAAGCAGGAGTAGCTAATTGGCCTTAATTCACAAGAATAGAACTAGTAGCAATAGTTACCATACTATTAGTAGCAATAGTCACCATACTACTAGTAACAATAGTCACCATACTACTAGTAGCATCAGTTTAATAGCAAGGTCAAAATTCATATTGACAGCCAAGCCTGCATCTTTAAATGAAAAATTATAGAAAAGGAAAATCCCAAAAAAATTTACAAAAGATAGCTAAAGAAACAAAATTGGCCCTTGTAGATATGAATGTTGAGCCTGATAAAGAAAAAAGAATTAGATCCAAATCTTATCAAGGTTAAAGCACATTTCAATATTCAATACAATAAGAAAGCAAACATTCTAGCCAAAGAAGCATTAAAGTTCCCAACAATAGAATAGCAAAATCTGGACTCACCTAAGATTATTATTGAAATCAAATGGCAAGATATAATGCTGAATGCTTCAATAAGGCAGTTTGTTAAAAAAATCAATGCCAAAATAATAATATATTAATGGACAACCCAAAATAGAATAAACAAAAAGTAAAGTTATCAAATTTAAGACTAGTACAGGCACACATGTAACCTAGTTTAGGAATAAATAAATAATAGGCATATATGGAATATCTCTTTCAAAGAATCATAAAGAAAAAGCTTTCTTGTTAAGATGATCAGTGATAAGCTATCAATATTAACAAAGCTAGTTACAAGAAGACCAGACTTATATAAGCAAGTAAAATATCTCACATATAGATAGCAAAAAAAGATAATAGAATACTTGCTAGAAGGTTCAGCATATAAAACTCAATGACAAGAAACCTGGCAAAAGGGATAGAAGATATGATGCAAGGTTTTAACAAACTTCTGGCAAATAGAAAAAAAAAATCAGAAAAAAAAAGATAAGTCTAGCAGTTGATGACAAAATGGAAAGAGGAGAAATAGATAAGAAGATAGCTCAACTAGTGGAAAGAATTTCAAACACTAATCAGAATATACTTAGCTTCTGTATGGAATTGATTGAAAAAAACCTAATAGATGAGATAGCAGACTCAAAGTGCTATGGAAAGAGAATCGATAAAGAAGCAAAAAAGTGGATAATAAAGATGCAGAAGAAAACACGTAATCACTTTAAAAAGAAAATTTGGAATATCAGAAGCAAGAAGGGGATAGAGTAAAAATAGATATTGGGAATCAATAAAGGTAACAAGATTAAAAGATCAATATATTTACAGAGGCAAAAAAACAAGGTCAAAGTATCAAGAAATTGATCATATCAAGTATTATTAAAGGAAAAAGAATTAAAAAATACGATACTCAAATAGATTTTGCAAAAGAGAGTAAAGTATAGAATGAAATGGTTGGGTTTTAATCTCTGTTAGAACTCAAAAGAGTGATCTGTAAGCAATTATGTTAGAAGTTGAAAGGATATTTATCTAAACTCCTAACAGAGTAATAAATTACTTTCGAAGTTGTACTTAAAAAAATAAAACAATCAAGATGAGTAAGTTAAAGAATTAGCTTTAATGTCACATGTTATATGTATAGTTTACAAATGTTTAATAAAGTATATGTAACTAGCCTGATAGAAGGTAAAAAAAAAAAAACAATCCTTAATAAACAAAGGCTTTAGAAAAAAATTTAAGAGATGGATATTTATATTTTTAAAATTTGTAAAACAAAACTTGTATATAAATTTAATGCATTTGCCTTCAAATTTTAAGAAATACTCAAGTTTTTTTATAACAGTAATAATAACAGACCTAAAGGCTCAAGAGTAGACCTTTTAATTAAAAAGAAATAAAAGAAAGCTAGCATGTATAGACAAGATAGAGGATCATATAATAGAAGTTAGTTTCTTATCTGCGAAGAGTAAACTTGCAATTTTTCAAGTTTACTTATCTTTTAATAAGAAAGAAAGTAGATATTTGTAACAAATCTTATAGAAGAATATTAATAAAAAACAGAAAAAAGGCTTTAAAGTAATTATTATAAAAGACTTTAATTCTATAATTAATTCTATAATAGATTGGTCTCTATAATAATGGGTTCCTAAAATATTTAGTATATAAAATTTTGCAGATCACTTATGTCCCTTTTTGAGGGACAAAATTTATAGCTCTTCATTTTAATAGGGACAAAAATCAGAAAATATTATAAATCAATGATTTGAATAATAGAGAACAATTATATATAGTTTTTTTATAGTTATTAATTTAAAATTTTTGATGTTCCCTAGTGAGAGACATTTGACTTTTGTCACTGTTTCTTCCTTTAGAGACCTATCTTTAGTTCTCTATTAATAATAATATATACTGTATATCAGATACAAGAAAACTGAAATTGGATTATTTAACTTCTTAAAGAACTGGAATTTTATAGATGTCCAAAGGCTTTGGAAGGAAGAAGACAACAGTACTTTTACATAGTCGAATAAGTTAGTTTATAGTAGAATTGACTATATCTGGACCACAACTAAACTAAGCCTTGAAAACTTACAAGATTTTTATAATATATTAATAAAAACTTTAATCAGCAGTGACTATATACTTCTAATAGTTCATTTAATATTTGACAACTTGCTTAAGAAAAAGAATCAAGAACTATAAAAAACTAAAGATATTAAATTCCAGATATTGCTAACTCTATGGATATCTAGTAGAAAAAGTTTAGAACTTGAACAGATACTACTTTTTTCAATCTTTAAGACTAAATATATATAGAGTTCTTAAGTAACTTTAATACATTACAAATATTGAATAAGACCTAATACCTATTAGAATATATTATTATTAGAGAAGCCTTTAAGAATTTAAAAACAAAAAGAGTATATTTCAACTTCAAAAGAAAATTAAAAATTGATAGTACTATCCCTAAATATGACATTAATACATATAAAGAAGCTAATAGAATTCACTATTTACTTAAAAAAGCTCAAGCAATATAGAAATTTTCTATTAAAAAAGATTTCAATAGTGATTAATAGGCTTCATACTCTAAGGAATAATGTATTTGCTCAAGTCTTGTTACTTTCTCAAAATATAGCTAATGTTGAAATATAGCTGAAATAAATTATCAAAGTAGAGTTGACATTATATACAATTTGTAAAAAAAAAGAAAGTTTTATATTAAAAATCAAATTAAACATACTCTTGAAATTAGATATAAGGATCTCATAAGTAATAAAAAATAAATACTAAATTGAATTCTTAATAGAAATGATCCAATATAATAATTGATAGACTCCTAGTACAAGATTGCAAGAGTTTATATATAGTTACAAATCCACAAACTATTAATCAGCAAGTTAAAACCTATTATCAAAACGTTTTTAAAAAAGAAAATTCAACTTCAAAGATCTAGTTATCAATTGAAAGCAGAATATCAATCCCAAAAATGTATTAAATCAGAAGAGTAACTTCCTTTAAAAGAAGAAATTTTAATAGAAGAACTTGATAAAATACTAAGAAGCTATATTAATACAGCTTTTTAATATGATCCTTAAAAATGGTTCAATATTCAAAAAATGGAAAAGCAGTAATATATATCTAATATTCAAGTCTAAACAATGATACTATAAACTTGGAAATATTAAATCAATTGTATTATTGGAAAAAGTAAGACTTTGCTTTACTAGAATAGTAAATAAATACTTGGTAACTATCTTTGCAAAGCATAACATCTTGCAAGAATCAAACTTTGCCAGTCTACAAGAAGAGAGTATTGTCAAATCTATCTAACTTCTGAACAATATATAGATAGTTTTTAGGAGCTAGTTTAATATACATTATATATTGTATACATCCTTCTAGAATAACAAGAACAAAAGTTTTTTGGTGAATCTCACTTATGAAAAATTTCCTATATTATAGGCACTCAAAAAATGAAAACTAGAAGTTTATAAAACAATCACTTGTATTAAGTATAGAACTTATGAAAAAACAATTGATTATCTGTTCTTGTATTTAACAAAAAGCTTCAAAAGGCTAAATATCTAAAAAGAAACAAGTAGGAAGTTGATTCAATATATTACCAATCAAGTGGAAATCAAGAATGAAGATCAAGAAACTATACATCAAGTATTCAATACATAACTCAATAAGATATAACAATAGAAACAAAGTCTTTTTAAAATAATATATAGATACAGTATATACATAAATATAAAATAAAAGATATTGAAAACTTTGATTATGTAATTTATTAATGACTCTTTTCGCTGATCCTCTGACTATACACAAAAAAGATATTTGCAAGAAGTTTTATACTTCTTTGCTAATAAAGTCTTTATACTTTCGTTAAAACAACTTGAAGCTTGTCTTCATGTATCTCCTTTACCCTCCCTTACTTGTTTATAAACTCCTTTGAATAAAAA
>CAJVPT010005505.1:0-12115 GCA_910592055.1 Acaulospora colombiana | reverse complement strand
AAAAAACCTAATCCCAATATTCAAAATAAGTGATAAAATATTAATGTATAATATTATATAAAAATAAACACTTTATAGAAAAATTATAATCAAAATAGAAAGAATCTTATTATATTTACAATATTTTTTTAAATAATAACTATAAGTTAAGAACTTTGAATGAAAAAGTATTAGCTATCCATATTAATATCTATCTTTTAAAAAAGTATTATAATCAAGAAGTATGAAATCACAAATTGGTTTACAAAACTATTATTTATTAGAATTCTAATCTAGTCTATAAAAAAAAACTATTAAAGTCACTTAAAAGAAAACCTAAAAGAAATAAAAATATTTAGAAAAAAAGATAGAGAAATAGATATAATAAAATAATAACAATACAAAGAGCAAACTGTACTACTATCCTGGTTGACCCAGAAAGTGTTAAAACTGCTACTATATAGTTTTAGTAATTAAATACTTTATAAAGTAACAGATTTAGAAGAGCATATAAGAGAAAAACCTGTTTAATGAAGAAGAAGCTTTTATATCTTGCAACTGGAGAAGTTGCTTTAGTAAATGAATTCATTAATAAAATTATTGTTCTTTCTTTCTAGAGTCATATGTAAGAGGTAATAATGATAACCAGTCATGTCCTAAAGATTTGTTAAAAGATTTTAATACTTGTTATATAAAATAGAATTGATTTTTTGAAGTCTGCTTAACCAGTAATGCAAGATTTCTATCTCTTTTTTAAAAGTAAGATTTTCTTAGAATAAGTTTCAATTGTCAATAGGATAAGAGCTTCTAGTTCTTTTGAATGAAGAGAAAAATGCAAAATATATTTTGCTTATAGACTTTTGATATAATAAATATTGTTTATTATTTATAAAATATATCATTTCAAAAATACAAAAGATAAAATCCTTAAATATATTATACAAATATATAAAGATCAAAAACTCAAACAAGTCTTGATAAATATAAATAGACAAGATTTTTTTTTATACTTCACTAAAAATATTTCAAGATCTCAAAAAGTGCAACAATATCAAAATAAGTATCATTGTTGATCAAATTATGGATAATCTCCTTGAAACAACTTCTGAAAATATGAATATAGTCCTATCACATATAGATATCATATAATCTTTAAAAGTAAAAGTTTTAATCAAGTACAAATATCTACAAAAGACAACAAAAACCAAAAATCAATAAATGATCTTGATATATACTTATCTTTTAGATAAATCATTGAATCAAGTGGTAAAGTATTATAAACATAGTTTTTTGTATAGTTAAGTATTTATATATTATAAACAAGTTTATATTAGGATCTATTATCTTTTTGTGAAAACAGGGATAAAACAAATTATGAGAATATAAAAAATAATTATTAGAAATATCTACAAGATAACAGTTGCTGAATTCTAATTCTCAATTGGTACTTAACTCATGGAACTTATAGATTAGTTGAAAGAAATTGTTGAACTATAAAATTGTGCTATATGATCTTTCTAATATTTAGAATAATCCCAGTACTTCAGATTCATATGCCATGATTCTTCTTATCAAATAAAAATAAAGATCTTCAAAAACACTTCTAGAATATTGATGGTAAATTTTGTTATTAGTAAATTTAATATAAAATACTTTAAAATATTCCATAGTTCTATCTCATCATATGTAACTATTATTTTCAAAAAATACTTGAGTTCTGTTTAAGATAATATAGCTTAATAGTTTAGTAAAACCAATAGTACAATTATTATTATTTCTCTTATTTTGAATTCTCAAATATTATATAATTTAATTATATATTTAAAGGAGAAAATTCTTTCTTTAAAAACTTCTCAGAATTTATTCAATATTAAAATTATATTTAATTGGAAATTATTATTCTATTTCTCCTATTTAAATTATTAGTAATAAATTTCTTAATCTATTATTGTCTAAATTAAGAACTTTTTTTATTATGTTAGAAGTCTAACTTGATGTTTCTCTACACTAGTTTTTTGTCTTTATCTAATTTCTAAGAGGTAAATTGAATAGATTGACAATAGATTCTAAAGTTTTATTATTATTAAATATCTTTATTTTTTTTATTAATTATCATATAATTTATTATATTAGTTAATTAAAATTCTCCAAAAGTAAAAATTTGATAAAAAAAAATTTTTTTAACAATATTAAACTTTAAAAATTATTTATAAAAAATTTTTTAAAAAATATAATAAATAAAATCAATATTAAAATATATTATATATAAATTTTATAATTATTTATTATATAATTAAGGATTTAAAAATTGTTAAAGTTGAAACATATAATAAAAACATATTAAGTAGTTTCAAACTTTTGAAAATAACTGTAAATTAAAATTGAAAATAACAAAAATATTATTAAAATTTTTTGATAATTTATTAAAATAATTTAGATTATTTTATTTTATTCTGAATTTAAAATACTTAAACTTCATTAATATATAATTAAATAATAAAAAAAATTTTTTTGAGTAATCATAGCCAAACTAAATTGTATTTTATTAATCAATTGAAAATATAAATATATTTTCACTCAAGTAATATAATATATACTATAACTAAATGTTTCTATTAAATTTAACAAACTTGTTATAAGTAATAATAGTCTTTAAGTTTGATCTTGAGAACAATATTCAACTCTATAATAGTCTTTGAATAAATACTCTTCTAGTCTACTACTTCATTATCAATTGATTGTCATTGCTAAATGTTTTATCAAGCCACTAAAATATAGGAAACTATAAAAAAACAAAATAAAAAAAGATAAAGAAACATCTAAAAATATTCAAATAAATAACAAGAAAAAAAAAAATAAAAAAAAATAAAAAATTTCAGCTTCTTTTAAAGATCTACTTTTCAATAAAAAATACTTAATTAGAATACTTTTTCTTCTCATTACTATTTTAAAAACTTATTTATTTTTGATTTTATTTCCTTTTTATATACTATTGAAAAGATTTATTATTTAATAAGAATCTTTACTTTTAATAGTATACTTAATTTTAATCTTTTTTGAACAATAATTTTTTATTTCCTTATAATAGATAATAACTTATAATAGATCCCAAGTTCTTATATGGTTTAATAAAAACTGAGTTATATTATTTTAGTATAATATCTTTTAGCAATCAAGTCTAATTAAAAATGATATTTTTTATTATTCAGAAAGTCAAATTTCACAATAATATTTTGGTTTTGTAATAATAGAAGGGTAAATTGCAAAGAAAATCCTTGTTAATTACAATATCTTTTAATTACTTCTAGAGAAATATATTCTTAATTGTAATTAAAGAATTGAAACTTAGTATTGACTAGAGATTTTTTAATCTTATAGTTTGATTAGAATAAGAAAGAGACCTTGGTCTTAAACTTTGTTTGACTAAAATAATAAGAGAAAAAACCTTAGCTTGAACAAATAGCAACTTTTTTATCATCTGAGAACTTGTTGCTTGTATCTTATTGACCTTATAGAACTTAATCTATAGATTAATCCAATTGAAGAAGTAAGGCAAAAATAAGGTATCAATTAACTCTTCTTATTATCAATAATATTATTGGAATATGTGAAGTAATCAGTAGATACAAGTTTATATTTAATTACTAATATGTTTTATATTTACCAATTATATTTTATAATAAAATATATTATCTAAAATTTAGAATTAAATTGAAATAGACAAAATTCTTTAAAAAATCAAAAAATTTAAATAACTATAAAAAAAAAGATATAATAGACAGATATCTTGAAAATATAACTTAATATTTACTGTTTCCTATTGCAGAAAACTTTTATATATATGCTTCAATATAAAAGACTTTAAGTTTTTTTTTATAATGCTGGCTCAGCCTTGTTTTATTTGTATTTATGTAGTATTATTATATAGAAGTTTTCTAAGATATACTACTAGTCTGTTACCAAATAAAACTCAATAGAGATAATCTCTCTTAGGAGGAAAACACCTTGTGGCTTGTTGTTATTCCTTTAATGGGAATTAATCTGTCAAGGCTAAACTAGTGCTAAAATAAATTTGAGAATATAAAAGTTGTCTATCACATCTGTTATCCATTAAGTTATGAATTCATTAATCAGGTAGATAAACTAATCTTTTACAAACTGTTCTCTTTATGTAAAGAGTGGGTCTTCTTCTTTGATTTCATATTTAAGTTTCTTTTCCTTTTGCTTCATAATACTATTTTGTGCTTTCTATTCTTAAATGCCTTGCATATTTTTGTTTATATTTGGTTAATGTATTTGATCATTTTTGTGCATATTAGGGAGATGCAACTTTTTCTAACTAATTTATCTAGAATTATTTTTTTGATATTGCAAGTTAGTTCTTTAAAGAATACTCTTTTTATATTTGCTATTAAGTATTTCTTGTATCTCAAATTGGTTTTGTTCTTTATTTGATTTGTAAATTTTGAGCTTTTAACTTTATCTACATGTATTTCCACATATTCAACTATTGTGTTAAATAAAAATGTTTCAATATTCTGTCTGGTTTATGGGTATGTAAAGAGATATGTATTAGTTTCACTTTAGATAATAGTAATCTGATAAATATAAGCATCTCAACTTTCAGATATGACATCAGTCAAAAAACCTAGAAATATGTACCTGACAATGAATACTTTGACATAGAAATAGAGGAATCAAGCAATAGCAGAAAGGGCAATCAATATAGTAAAAAAACCTGACAAAAGATTAAACCCAAAACCAAAGGAATGATGAACAAACTTGGCAAGCCTAGACCAAGAACCTTTATTAACAACACTATTAAATTTGATAGAAAAAAAGTCAAAACAGGAATTAAGATTTCTGTTATTCCAGGAAGAATCACTAGATAAAAAATTATATACATAATTAAAGTCTCAACTCTTTTACTGGTCTTCTTTTCATCCATAGTGAAGAAAAAAAAGAAGACAAACATATAATATCATTGCTATTTTTAGTATCACCTCACTACAGAAGAAGCATGTAACACTATCTTACTTAATATAAAAGATGTATATTTAGAATACATGACCTTCATATCTTCTAAATCAGATAAAAAAATAAGTATCAGGGTATGGGATATTTTCCTGAACATCAAATTCATAGACATATAACAAACCTTTACCAAATATGAAGAGATTATTAACATCTCCATGTTAACACAACAAATATGACAATTAATAATTATTATATATACAAATCAACAATCAAAAGAAGAACTAATCAACAAGGGAAATATCCTGTTGTGATCAGACTTAGTTAGGATTTTTGATATATAATGGGATATATATCAAATAAAAGTATGTAACAATATTGTAGTAAAACTAACCAATCTCTTCTCAATACCATAGCTTTTAATCTCAAATACATATGTGAACAAACAAAAGTAAAAACATATTATATCCCAAGATATATATCATACAAATGCAAATAATTTGTTATAGTAGGATTCAGTAACTAAAATAACTTGAGAATATAATGGCATAAAACTTTACTCTGGGTGAAATCCAAATAGAATGGAAATTAATTGATACAAAACTCTGTATAATATATGTCTATATAACATATCTAATTATCTAAAGTCTTATTAATGAAAGAAAGGAACAGTAGAATTGTTACAATACAGAACAAGCAAACAGATTCAACAAACTTTACAACAGATCCAAACCAGCCCATATAGAAATAATCAGATAGAAAACCCTAATCAACAAATACACCAGGACCAGATCAGATTTGTATGCAGTAGCAGTTAAAATATCAAGAGGAAACAAAACTATAGAATAGTTATTCCAATCCAATCTAACACAAGTCTTAAATATTTTCAATAAAATAAAACAAGAAATTTCACAAATTAAAGAAAAAATCATAAACTTGAAAGAATATATTATCAATCTTGAGACTTATAATGAAGAGTATGTCAAACATATGAAAGAAGATATCATGTCTCATAGTAAAAGAGAAAATATCTCAACAATAGAAGAGACACCCATCAACATTAACCAAGATATCCATACTCAACAACAATAAATTCAATCATGATGCAAAAACGGAATCAAAACATGAATTGTATGTATAATACAATTATCAACTACTTTTTAGATAATATACAAACTTCTCCAAATTAACAATAATGAAGAGCAACTTGAATATCAAAAATATATAATATCAAGAAACACTTAGTATTAATATTATCACAAAACCACTCTACACAATATCAAATTAAGAAGAAATCCTCAAAACTCAACAAATATCACAACTGATAATAATATACCCTTATTAATATACCTATACAAATAAATAGATACTTTTACAAATCTATATGAAAGGTTACTACACTTAACATATAAAGATTAGTAGAAACATATAAATGAGAAACATAGTTCAACTTTTGCGGTTCAGTAAATGGAATATTATAGTTACTATAGAAACCAAAGACTCATACCATCAATCAAAATACTGGCAACATTCAAAATATTAAACCATCTGGATCTGCTAGAAATTCTAAACAATTGATTAAGATCTCAATATGATAATTACAAAGAAATTGCATATAAAATATATAATCATAAAACACTTGTCAATAGACTTATTACTACAGATCTTGATTTTTCATACAAAGAATCATAGGAATTTATTTTCTGGCATAAGATATAAAAGAAAAAAAGTGAACAGTTATTAATACACTTAACAAATTGATTCAAAAAGCAATAGAAAAAGGCTGGCATATTATAATACTGGAGGACCTTAATGAAGTCCCCAACTCTCCATGAACAAATATAACAACAATTAGGTAATCAAAAATTGCAGTTTTTTAGGTAAACACATATAAACTTTATTAAATAACAGATTAGAGGGTATACATATAGAAAATACAACCCAACTAAGTACAATTATATGAAATAAAGATATCCTAAGCAGCAGAATCGATCAGATATGGATAAGCCCCTTAGTAACTTGGCAATCTAGAATAGTTACCATTCAAGACTCCATGGCATTATTTATACAAAGTGATCACAACTCAATAACAATAGAATTGAAAGTTTTGTATTTAGATAGATCCAAACAAGTTCTACATCATATTTCTAACTTTCATTTAAACTGATACCTGACCTCAGCTGAACAATGAAAAAACTTTGATAAACAAGTAGAACATCACTTATTCACTAAGAATTTAATTAATCAAAATATCAACTAAAAATGAAACTGTCTTAGTAACATTCTACAAAAAGCAACAAAAAGTTACATATCTAAACAAAAAAATATCACAAAATAATAAATTACTATAGCAACACAGAAATGGTCCCCTCCTTATATGACTTTAGAAATTTCTCATATATTCAAAATAGTTAGCAATATTGATAATTGAGAATTAAGCTCAATAACTAATTGAACTTCTTGAATATATACAAGAACTTTTTCTAAACCTAACAGTAACATTGAATAAAATAAAAATTAACAATCCCAATATATATATTTAATATCAAATCAAAGTTACTAAAGACAATATTAAAGCATACAAAACTATCACTAAAACAATCTCCCAGAGAAAACAAGTACAAGCTATCAAAAAAGAACCCAAATTAGACAAAAGTATTTCAAAGTAATAAAAGAGTCACAATAAATAGTATTATAAAGAGATTCAAAAAACAAATACTTCTTAACAAGCTAATTATACAAAGCCCAGATATAATAAAAATTTTCTTTAAACCAACAGACATCACGAACAAAGTTCAAGAACACTTTTACAACTAAACATTACTCAAGAACATTAGTAATATTACATAATATCCTTACTAATCATAAGAATACAAGTCCAAATCATATATTAAACAATATTTTTACAAAGATATGCTTGATAATATCTCAATACAAGAACTGAAAAAAATGATTAAACAGTGTAACTCAAAATCTACCTTTGACTCAAACTAAATTTCTTATATCATATATAAATATTTACAATTCAAAGCAAAAACAGAACTGTGTATAATTTTTAATCTAATAATCCAACATGGAATTACACTCAAAGAATAAAGTAGAAGCTACATTTATTCTATATTCAAACTTAAAGACTAAACAAACAATCTTGATATAGCCAGATCTATAACACTTCTGAATGCAAGAAAAAAGATCTTCATCAAAATTATTACTAATCATTTAATCAAATATTTTATCAAGCATAAAATACTATCAAAACTCAACTGATCTGTACTTATAGACAATAGTATAAAAGATCCATACATATTCTAAATAATATGATTGGATATACAAAAGAAAATAAACAATAAGTTTGAATTTTAAGTCAAAATATAATCAAAGCATATGACTCAATCAACATTAAGATGTTACAGCTAGTTCTTCAAAGAATTCAAATATCAACACAGATTATTCAAATCCTTAGCAATATACTGCATAAATAATCTAATGAAGTTATAACCTACTTTGATCTAATAGAAGCATATCAAGTAAAAGATGAAATTGATCAATATAATACAATATTACTAGTCCTTTGAAGAATTTTCTATAATCTTTTGCTCTTAATGATTAGCCAACTTCACAAAAAATATACAATTAGCTCAACAATATACATAGATTTCAAAAAAGGCTAGACAAATAAGATAATCAATATTACTGTCAGTGTTTATATAGATGATACTACCTGACTGATAAACAACAAAAGTGATTTTTAAAAAATAATAGATATAGTAGAAGAGTACTATCACATAAATGATATTTAAGTTAATCCAGAAAAATTATAATGAATTTCCATTAATGCAACAGAAAGAGAATGTTAACTAGAAATGAAAATAAATAGTTAAATAGTATAGGAGTGTTCAGTAAACATACTAGTTAGAATCTTTGGTATTTTATATGATAGCTCAGGTCAAAAAAACTATTAAAAAGCTCTAATAAGACAAAAGATTACAAATATATGCACACTTCTAGACATAAAAAAAATAATTAACAATATATTATCAATTATATTCTAATACCCAGTATCGAATATCTTTGCAATAACATTATTCCAACTAGACAAGCTTGTAATAAACTAATGAGTAAACTTACATTTGTCTTTAAGTACAAAGTCAGACTTGCCAGAAAAGTACTCAATAGTATATTATATAATCAGCATAAATACAACATAATACAACTCTGGAATAAACAAGTCCAATTATATATCAATAACTGATGCCTTAGAATTAATCAAGAGAATATTACAGAGGACATTACTTATCACTGTCTTTAATTATTACAGAATATATTTTGATCCACCAAAGAGATATACAATAATATCCAGGTTCCTATGCTTGAACCAGGAAGAAGCCTGATACATGACACTATTTGAATGCTCAGAACATATGGTTTCACCTTTTATAAAGTACATCATAGCAACTTCTATATGATAGAAAAAGTAAATACCATTATCAAAGAAATAGTAGAATCAAAGATATACAGAAGAATCTGCTCAGGATTAAGGAAACACTATATACTTTTTATCAGATAACATCTCAATAGAAACAGAAAAAAGATCTTATAATAGTATCAAATTATCAGAATTCATTACAAGATAGTATCAGATCTAACTTCTATATGATTTTTTATATTATAGTATATTCTCATATTATGGATTATAAAAGAAAAACAAGAACATATAAATCATTTTTTACAATGCAATCCTTTTATTGAAATATAAACAATAAGATCACATTGAATTGTCATAAAAATAAACAACTATATAGTAATAGAAAGGAAACAGGAAAAAATAGACAACAGCCATATATTATATAGATACTATATATAAGTATCTAATCTTTTACTACTCTTTGAATAGAAATTCTATGATATTAATTAAACTAATAGACCTGAGCCCAAGTGCACTTTCACAATTACCAAAAGAAGTACAATAATAATCCATGTTTAATATAGCAAAATATCAATAAGATCTAATTCTATAGAATCAAATATAGTTCTCAGAAAGAATCTTATCCAACTCAATATTAATAGAACTAAAAAAATAACAAATTCCATTCCCAACCAAACATAAAAAAGCAGAGGCCCTAAATACAGAAACATATCACACAATGGAAGCACTTAAAAAGATACTAAATATAGAATATTATATCACTAGCAAGTTGGCAAACATTGTACTCTAAATCTAGAATAATATTAACTTTGAGATATACACAGATAGCTTTATATCATATGGGTTTTAACTGGATTATGATCACTAGAGAAAATCAAGAACTGTAATTTTATAGACAAATAAAAAACTTCCTCTTCTTAATCAAAGCTGAACTGGCTGCTATCACGATAGCAATAAGTATATTATTCTTATTCAGCAGGGCAAATATATATACAGACAGTTAGGTTGCTATCAATAATATACAAAAAATAATGAAAACAAACCATATACATAATCTTAGAAAACAGAAAAACCTAATAATTTTATAAAAGATCTGTGATATAATTAGACAGCCTATCTCAAACTAGACTTCACAATGTCAAAGTACATACTAAATACAAATACAATAAACAAACAAATCAGTTCGATACTATTAATACAAATAATGATATGACTTCTGAACATAGAATAATACATATCATTTCCATACAAAATTAGATTTATATACTAATTCTCCAATGGGATCATATAGAAACTGATATCTCTATCAAAAGCATAGTAAAAGAGCTAATAAGAGCCACACACTTAGCAAAATAGAGACTTTGAAATAAAATAAGAAATAAATTTAGTAATAGAATAATCTGCTATATTTACTGGTCTACAATAATAGAAAACCTTTAATCCACTCAAATAAGTAATTATACAATAGACTGAAAAAATAAACAATAGAAAAAGTTCAACCTTAGCCTTTGGAATAAAGAATTACCTATTAAAATAAAATTCTTCAGTCATCTTTCTACCATATATAAAGATGACAAATATACTAAATGCAACAATAGAAAAAACAAATACTTATCTCTTCTTCAGCAAAGATAAATAAGAAAAAACAAAAGAGTAGATTCAACATATCATCATCCAGAAGATACAACAACTCAATAAAACAAAAAAAACGAAAGGCATTTATAAGAATATTAGAAAAATGTCCCATTAAGATTTCTGAAATATTTAAAATGCTTGATCAAAGGAGCCATTTTGAAAGAAACAGTTCATATAGCAACAAAATACATATTAAACCCTTTATTCAAGAAGCAATGTATAAATGAAATTAGACAAGACATTAGTAAATATCTCTACAGTATCTAAAAAAAAAAATGAGAAGACTTTTACAAGTAAAAAGAAATACAATGTATTACAAAAAAGATTAAGAGAGCCATCAAATATAGCACTCCAATAAGAAGTAATTGACTCAATGAAACAGAAAGATATATAAAAGATTAATTTATTGATTTGATTAACAACTACATAGGTAAATATATAAAAACATTATAAACTCATCTGACATTTTTGAAATTTTATATAGTACTAGCTCAACCTTTACCAGTTAGCTCTCAAATAGAAGTGGTGACAAGTTACGAAGTGAAATTACCTTTTTATTAAACTTTACTTAATTAATATAGGTAGCACTAGTATAAATACATGTACACTCTATTTAATCTAAATAAAGTAAGGCTAAATCAGCTTTTTTTTAAAAAATATATATAAGAAGATATAAAAAAAAGTAATCAACCTTATTAAAAAAATATAAACAAGACTATTATACAATATTTATAGAAAATTTTAATATAGTATACAATTTATTAGAAGATAAAAAGTTATTTTTAAAAGCAAATTCAGGTTATTATAGTATTTAGAAATCTCCTTATTAAACTTTCTTAATAAATAAAATTTTATAGATATACAAGTTATATAGGAAGATAAAAAAAAAATTTAACAAAATATAATTTAATAAGCAATGGTAGAATAAATTATACAGTATCTGAATATCTTACTGTATAACTTAATAAGGGTTGTTCTGCGATATACGGGGTACTATTATCACTGTGATGTAACTCGCGATATCATCACATTTTACTATTGAATGATCGGCGTATGTGACAGGATCGAATATTCTGTATTATCACAATCTGCACGTGAACT
>CAJVPT010005504.1:0-12116 GCA_910592055.1 Acaulospora colombiana | reverse complement strand
ATTGCTTCAGCTTCAGGCCATTTTGTAAAGTAGTCAGTTGCAATGATGATATATTTGTTTCCCTTGCTTGTGATTGGGAGAGATTCCATATTATCAATGCCTATTTTGGAGAAGGGGTCACCAACTGTGATTGGGTATAAGAGTCCAGGGGTTCTGAATTTGTCTCGTCATTGACATTGGTCATAGGTATTAATATAATGCTTTATATTCTCAAATATTTGGGGTCAGTAGTATTGATCATATAGTTTTTCAAAGATCTTGTCCACACCAAGATGTGCTCCAGTGGGATAATTGTATAGTAAGTATAAGATTGGTTCCACTTCATGTTTTTAAATTACATGAAGTAATTGATTCCTTGTTTTTCTACAGCAATCTTTTTTGTAGAGTTGATTATTTTTCACTTGGTAATATTGTGCTTTGAAGATAAGTTGCTTTTGTTGCTTGTTGTCAAAAGTGTCAGGTAATTTGTTATATTGAAGATAGTTTTTGAGATGATGATAATGTTAAAATTCTATTTTGATAGGTTATATTGTTGTCCAGGACACCGACTACCTGGGCTGGATATTATTTATTGTCAGATTTATTTGTGATTGTTGACTTTGAATTAGTTTTGAATAAATGTGGACTTAGAGTTGTAGAAGATTGGTTCATCTACATTATACATTCTAGACATGGCATCAGCATTGTTATATTTTCTTCCAGCTCTGTGTTTAATAGTGAAGTTATAGGATTTCAAGTGGAGTATCCACCTTGCACGCTATCCTTTAAGTTCAATTGTTTTTTAACATTAAAGAGCAGAGAGGTCAGTAATCAAGAAGAAGTGTTGAGTTCCTAGATATTGATGGAAGTGTTCAATAATCCAGATGACTGCAAGACATTTCAATTCAGTGGCAGAATAGTTTCGCTCAGCTTTGTTGAGACTGCGGTTAGCATAGGCAATTGCATACTCCTTTTTTCTATTCTTTTATGCTAAAACAGCACCAATACCAGTTCCAGAGACATCAGTATGAAGATAAAAGACCTTGGAGAAATCAGAATATCTCAAGACATGAGATAAGGTTAAGAGTCACTTTAAAGTTTCAAAAGCTTGCTGGTGAATATCCATCCATTCAAAGGGTATATCTTTTTCCAAGAAAGAATTCAGTGGGTGGGCAATGGAAGAGAAGTTTTTGATGAACTTTCTATAATAATAGGCAAGTCCAAGAAATCCTCTCAATTGCTTAATAGTAGTGGGCCTTGGGAATTCCTTAACTTTTACAACTTTGTCATTATCAGGTTGGATTCCCTCATGGTTAATCGCATGACCAAGTAATTTCACTTGCGATAAAAAGAAGTAACATTTTTCAGAGTTCAACATTAGATAGGCTTCCCTAAGAGTATTCAAGATAATGGGAATATGCTGATAGTGGAGTTCAAAGGTAGTGGAGAAGATAATAATGTCATCAAGTTAAACTTCAACAAATTTGCCATGGTAGGGAGCCAATACTTTGTCTATTAGTCGCTGAAAAGTTGCAGAAGTATTGCAAAGACCAAAGGGCATGATATTGAATTTATAAAGACTATATTTTATTGTAAATGCTGTTTTTATTTATTCCTATCACTCATTGCCACTTGCCAATATCCACTTGCTAGATTAAGACAGGTGAACTATTGAGCACCATTGAAGGTTTCAAGAAGATCATCAACAATTGATATAGAGTAGACATCCTTTTTAGTGACTGCATTGAGTTTCCTATAATCAACACAAAAGTGTTGCTTATTATTTTTCTTGAGCACTATAACAATAGGAGAAGACCAGGAGCTAGTAGTAGGACTGATGATTTTTCGCTACAGCATTTTCTCAATTTCATTTTTGATGAATTCCTGTTGGTCAGGTAAGGCTTTATATGGTCGCTGTTTGATTGTAGTAGTATTCCTAGTATTAATGCTATGGATAACCACTGTAGTTCTTCCTAAATTACTTGTTTGGCCTTCCTTGAAAATGTGATCAACAAAGACATCCTTATGATCAGATAGAATTTGTTGGATCTCAGCTTGTTGTATCTTGGTCAAGATTTCAGTAGATAGTTCAGGAGAGGGTTCTCAGGTTCAGGACAGTCAGATAAAAAGATGGCAGGGTTTTCATTCTTAGATTCAAAAACAAAATCAGACATGTAGATCTCCTGTTTCTCAAGATCACTTTCAAATTTATATTCAATTTCATCCAAAAGTTCATTCTTATCATTCTTATAGTAATTGTTACCTTGTGAAAGGTGTGAGAGAGTATTAGCATGGTAGGTGATTCCTATGGAAATTGTTTTACTTTTATAGGTAATTTGAAGAGTATGGTCCTCAAAATTCCAATTTGCTTTCATGTGATCCAGCCAATCAGTTTCCAGAAGAAGGGTCTCCTCACGTGACTCAATTACTTGCAAGGTCACTAGTACAATCAAATCCTGGATAAATATTTTCAAAGAAGTTATTTGTCCAAGAGCCCTGGCTCATATACTATTGGCAGTAATTACAATGATTTTGAACTTGGTATCAATTTCCAATCCAAGTTTTCTCATGAGTTTGTCAGTGATTATGCTGACAGCAGCACCAGAGTCAAGAATGGGCATTATAGGATTTTTTTGATACTGACATAACACTTGGCAGCTGTGATTTTCCTTGGGTCATCAGAGGTAAGATAATTGGTATCCACAGATACTTTAGATTACTTGAGAATTTTCATCAAATTTTTGCGCTAATTGGGATATTGCAACATTTGTCCCTGAGTAGTCTTAGCAAAAAAATTCAGAATATCCTCAGAGATATCATAATTGGGCAGTTGATTCCCAATAGATGGTTGAGCTTTGGTTTTGGGCCTTTTGGATTTGATAGTAGGAGGAGTTTTAATCACTTCAGATTCAGAGTTATGAATTTTCCTTGGTGGGATCCTAGAGACTTTCCTGGTGTGTAGGTTTAATTCCTTATTTGATTCAGATTGTTTTTGTTTTTGCTTGGCCTCTCTTCTATTAGTGGTATAGGGTTGATTGCGCTGATCAATGTAGTTTTCCTTCTCATATTCAGATTCATAGACTTTCTACTCAAATTCCTATATGTTGAGATAATTCAAAGGTTTCCTGGACCTGGAGGAGTTTGTATGAACCTTTTCAAATATATATTCCCTGACTAGATATCCTGGTTTATTGCATCTGAAACATACAAGTTGGGTAGGGTTAGACCTATTCATGGAGTTGGAGATAGGTTGTCTTGGACGACAGCCTTGTTTTTTCACTTGAGCAGAAAGAAGTTTCAATTTTTCAGCCAAGTTCAATTGAAGTTTTTCAAACTTTTTGGTAAGGTATCTATAGGATCTTCAAATCTCAAAGAAGTCATTTTGAAATTTCTTGAGGTAGAATTAAGATTGCGTGGTTCCTCATCATTGTTTATATCCTGGCCATTTTGATAAGCCATGTCAAGTTTGTGTGCATCAGTTATATCATTAGTATTGTTCATAGAAACAATTGAAGCCAAATGTGATAACAATCCCCTTATATAATAGTAGAGTTGTTGGCTAGGACTTATATCACCTTCAATATTAGCCCTTTTGAGAAGTTTTTTGAAAGTGGCATGGTAAGTAGTCATAGGTTCAGTTGGTTATTATCTATGTTTTTCAAGATCACGTGTTCATTTATTGATCAATCGCTAGGTACAGAACTGCTGTTTGAATTCCTTAGAGATGGCTTCCATTTCATGGCATTTGCATCAGTATTATTGTCCTCAAAGTATGTTATTTACCATTTCTCAGCTTCATCCTGTAAGTGGGCATTGAGCATATGAATCAGTTTTTTGCCTTCCCATTGATTAACTATTATGGTCTTTTCAAAAGAAGCCAACCAAGTGATAGGATCCTGGGTTCTATTACCAGAGAATGGTTCTACTCACAGTATATTGGAGTGTGAGGGCAAAGGATGTTGTTCAAAATAATTATAGATGTCCTTGGGTGTTCTCATCGTTGTATGGGTATATGTATTATTAAGAGAATAGATATAGTAAATAGAATGGAAGAAGAAGAAGAAGTAGAAATAAAAGAGTTAAAAAGTGATTCAAAATGTAAAGATTCATTTAAAAATAAAAGATTTTTGAAATAATTGTAGGTTTTGTATGGACTAAAAGAAAAGTAAGCTATCCAAGGTATACCATCAACAGATAAATTAGATGGTTCAAGGAGATCAACAGTAAAGAAATTGAAATATGTAATAGCAGATAAAAGTTTCAAATAAATGTTATCAAAGGAATAAATATATGTGTATCTGATAGTAAAAATAAATTTTTTGATGGTAGTGGATTCAAAATAAAAGGTAGAAGCAGTAAGAGTTTGATTAAAATGATATTGGATTACAAAAGTATAAGAAGTAGTAACAAATTTAACTTTGAACCAATTCCAAAAGGTTTTGAAAGTAGGAGAAGGTTCCTGGGGTGAGCAACAAATTAAACAAGAGTTATCAATAAAAGAAGGATAAATTTGATTGATATTAGTGTTTGGATATGTTTTGTGGAAAGT
This sequence comes from Acaulospora colombiana, assembly GCA_910592055.1. Classification (NCBI taxonomy): domain Eukaryota; kingdom Fungi; phylum Glomeromycota; class Glomeromycetes; order Diversisporales; family Acaulosporaceae; genus Acaulospora; species Acaulospora colombiana. The sequence goes on along the minus strand of CAJVPT010005504.1, from coordinate 7,588 downwards.
ATTATGTATACTATTAGTAATAAAGTAGTTTTTTAAACTATTCATATAACAAAATTCAAACTCTTTGCTAGACTTTGGATTTCTGAATCACTTCCCAAGTGAATACCTCAAATACTGAGCAAGGCTTCCTAATTGTTTCCAGAGAATAGTTTACAGAGTAATGAATTTCATAGTCATCATCAATTTGTTAACCTATTCAATAACCTTCAAATCAGATAAATAGATAGGACAACTATAGCAGTAATCCACTTTAAGTTGAGGGAGAATACCTTGGTCATGGTATACTAAAGTTGATATTTCAAGGATAGTAGAGGTTACACAAACAAGTTGAAAGAGACTTTGGGAGATTTTATTTAATTAGAAGGTTTATTAGAGATATATAATGTTGAGGATAAGTGAATTCAGTAGGTAAAACCATGGGTCAATTGCTTTGGACAGCTGGCCTTTATATACATAATTGAATATTAATTATTTGGTGACCAAAGTGACCAAAGTGACCAAATCTGCCAGATTTGTCAAATTAGGCCAATATGTCAGATCTGCTCGATTGGATAACCTGCTAGCTAAATATGAATAAGATATGAAAATTAAATAATAAAATTTAATAATGTGCACAATGTCAATCACTACTTTGCCTAATGATTGGATCTATCCTATGAACCAATGAGACACTCCTTGCATTACATGTATCACATTATCTAAAAATAAAACTAGAGAATATGATAGGCAAGAACTATAAATACTAATCAAAAGCAAATATAATTAATAATTAAGGTTAACAGTGATATAGTGGATGTATCCAGTGTTTGGATTGGTAATGATTATCGTTTATTTCTGTTGTGACTATTATATTCTATTTCATTGTGACACACCATTTGAATCATATTTCTCTTTTGTGTTTGTCAACTAGACCCTGAATGTTATACATAATTGTTGTCCATATGTTATTTGTTGTAGTGTGAGGGGGAGTATTCGTGTGAGATGGAGAGTTTATATTGAGTATGGTTGTGTTAGCTGTTTCAGTATTATAATTTTTTCTTTTTCCTTTTCTACATATTATTGAGGTGATAATATTATGATTGTTTACCATTGTAGGGTCCTCTGTCATTGATAGTTAAGTGAGGGGTTGGGAGATATATTCATATTTAGGGTATTGGTAAGGAAATTAAAAATTTTGTCCATGTTTTAGTCCAAGTGATTCATTGTTGAGTAAATTCCATTTTTATGTCTTGCAAGTTTTCAGGAGTTTCTTTTATGTTCTCTATTGTGCTATTTGTATCCTGATAGGTAATCTGGTCTTCCTCTATTTGTTCTATATATTCTTTACTGTAGTTCTCTAAGTTGACAATTCTTTTATCTAGGTCAGCAATTTCTTCCTTAATTTCTCTGATCTCTTTTCTGATTATCTTGAGGATGTTAAGAACTTCTTCCATGGCATTTGTTTCTATAGATACATTAATTTGTTTATTTTCTTCTTTTTGTTTTTGTCCCTATCTTGTGGTTGCTACATATGAGCCTAGTCGAGTTCTCTTATTAAGTTGTTTATTTCTAGTGATGGTTCTGATTGCTTCAATGTGAGCTGGTTTGTATATAGTATATAGTTTGCTAAAGTGTTTGTCCTGTTTTGAATGGTATTGATTCTATTGCATTCATCTCTCTTTGGATGGGCAGCTAACCACCAGATGTTTAGCACTGCTACAAAGACTGCACAGTTTGGTGTCAATTGGTTTCCATTCGACTATAGTTTCTCCTAGGTAGAAGTTCCCATCTATCGCTGCATCTCTTGTTTCTTCACTGTCAAAACTGATCACGGCGAATCTTTTACTCCTATAAGAGAGATGTCTGGGAATGTAGCATGTCTTGAATTTGATTTGTTTGCAGATATGTCTTAAGTCGAAGACTGTAGTGTTGAGTAAAATATTAGTAAATTTGGTTGCTATTGCACCTCTTTTTTTCATCTGTTCCACATTTCATAGTGCATCAAAAACCTTAACTGAATCTGATCTTAGTGGTACACTCCATTTGTTAAGGATTGATTGTTTGTTTTCTTGATTTTCATAGTGATCATAGCGATCTGTCACATTTGTTGGGTTGCCATTGTGATGTTAGTGATTTTTCCATATTTGGCAAAAGTTTGTTACACTTTAATGAACTGAATATCTAAAGAGATATTCCATACGACAATAATATTTTCCTTTTTTGGAAGGATGTTGTAATTTCTATGTGTTCCAGGTGCATATTGTTTGTATTGGGTAAGATAAGATTGTATGCCTCATCTGTAACCCATTTGTCACTAAAAATGGCAATGATATGCTCATTTTCTCCTTTCCCTTAGCTAAAGACTAACATTAAACCTACCAAGGAGTCTAAGTTTCTTGTCAAGAAGAAGATCTTTTGTTTGGTGATTTTTTCTGGGATTTCACTTGCTTTGATTCCTGTTTTGGCTCTTTCTTACCAAATTTGACTTTCCTGTTAAGTGAGGATTTAGGGCAGGGTCTACCATATTGGTTGGTTTTTATTCTATGTTTTAATGTGATTTGCTATTCCTCTTTTTGCGAAAAGGTGTTTTAAGATGAGCTTCCTATTGTTTCATCTTCAGTTTCCATCTCTGTGTTTGCTTTTTCGAGATATTCTTACTGGTTAGGGGCTATATGTTGGTCACTGGGATTGTTTTCTGTACTTCTTGAAAGTAATGGAGTAGTTGTTTTGAATACATTAGTTGAAAGTTCATTTTCAACTTGTTTATTTCAGGGAGTGTTGTCAGCAGTAGTTTTTGCTCTCTTAGTGTTATTGGAATCTTGGGAAGTGTTTTGTCTTGCAGTATTGTGAGTTGTTAGTTGTTTTCAGGTTTGTTTTCTTTCCTTGCTACTGTTTTTCCTTTATTTTTGTGTTTTCCTTCATGTTGTTCATATTAATTTCTGTGCATATATTTTTCATGTGACTTATTGCCAAAATATTTTCATTGTAATTGGGTTGCCCTAAGGTATATTTTTTTCTGGGTTCTCGATAAGAACTCATCTCTTCTGTTCATTTTTTTCTTTTTTCCCAAAATTATCAAAAAAGGAAATTTTTTAGAAAAAAAAGATCTGTAGAAAAGAGTTTTTTTTTTTTTGAGCTATATACAAGATTTCTATCTATTTACAAAAATAATAAATACAAAAAATGCAGAGAACCAGATATCAGCACCCACTCTTTTCTTTGCCAACAACTCAAAGCAGAAATGGAAAAAGCTCTAAAAAATATAACTATAACATGTGTAGAAAACTACACAAAAGAAAAAGAACTTCAACTCTTTAAACTCAATTATCAACAAAAACAACCTGAAATTTAAGGAATGCTTGATAGCAAACATTAAAAGAGCTCTTTTCAAAGAATTTATACATGCTCACAAAACAGCTATTCCAGATAGAATAGAAAGGAAAAACTATATAATAGAAATCTGTCCCAAGACTATTAAATACCTATACCAAATATGGCAAAGAAGATGTAAAACCTTTTAAGAGTGGAAAGCCAAAGAGAGAATTATCCAACAAAAAGAAAAATCTTGATAAGTTAGCTCTCCATCCTAGGAATGGCAATAAGCCACAAAGTGAGTACCTCTATATAGAAAAATTCTATTGAGTTTTATTTGGTAGTAAACAGGTAGTATATCCTAGAATAGCTTCTATGTATTAATACTACATAATTACAAATAAAGCAAGACTAAGCCAGTATTAAAAAAAATTTTTTTTTTTATTTTTTATTTTTAACTTTTTTTCTTTCTTTTTTTTTAAAAAATTTAGCTTGAATTTTTTAAAACTTGTTTCTAATAATTTTATATTATCAAATTTTATTAAAGTTTCTATATATTTTTTAACCTTTTAATTGTTTCTAAATTTTATTTGTTTGCATACTTTCTTCAATTTGATATTTTTTATTATTTAAATATATTAATAATTTTTTTAATTAACAGCAAAATTACATAGGATAACTACCCTAAAATTTACTACCTGTTTTCTATCAAATAAAACTCAATAAAGAATTTCCTTTGGGGGAGTACTCACCTTGCGGCTTGTTGCCACTCCTATTAAGGGAGCTAACCTGCGAAAGCTGAACTAGTGCTAAAATAAATTTCAAAAATAAAGGAGTTATCTACAATATTTGTGAGCCACTGGTCCATGAAACTATTAATCAGACTGATGTATTGATCTTTTTTGTGTATTTCCCTCATGCTGAAAGATGGGTCTTTCTTTTTGGGCTCGTATCTTGCTTGTTTCTCTTTCTTTTTTGTGATGCCCATGGTGGCCTTCCATTTCTGAAATGTTTCACATCTTTCTGTCCAAGTTTTGTATAAGAAGTTGATTATATCGATGCGTATTTGAGTAAGGCAAGTCTTTCTGTTCAGTCTGTCTGGGATAGCAGCTTGAATATGAAGGACCAGTTCTTTGAAGAAGGCCCCTCTGATGCTTGCTACTAAGTATTCTTTATATTTCCCATTTGTTTTGCTTGTAAATTTGTTTTCAAAATTTTTTTACTCTTCTTGTGTTGTGTGGCTTTTGACGTGGGTGATCACAGTATTGATTAAGAATTCTTTGGTTTTAGATCTGAGCTGGTTGCAGATGAAAGGGTGTGTACTAATCTCTGGTTCATGGCATTTGGGGCATTTGTTGTCTTTGTATAGAGAGGAAATTCTAGTATATAGTTTGCTTTTCATTGGCAGTTCATCATTCCAAATGCTAAGACAGAATTTTCTTAGCTTTTGATCTTCCCAGTCAGTGTGGTGGTTGCTTATTTTGGTTGATTGCAGTAGTGTAGTAGTTGTCTGCCAGTGTATTTCTTTTGCTATCCTTTCGCTATAGTTGCATCTTGTTCAATTAAGGAGCCTCCATTTGGCTAGATAGATTGTTTGGGTAAGCTTTTTTGTAATTATTTTTATAGGGATTTCTGTAGGGATGTTGTTCTATTGAGGGACTATATCTAAGGAACCATGTTGTATTCTTTGAATCTCAATCACTTTTTCACCTGGTCTCATTCCTGTCCATCTGTCAATCTGTGCCAAACGGTCTGCTTGTTCATTGTGTTCAATTCCTGAGTGGCTTTTTACTTTGTGTAGGAATAGTTTTATTTGGTTCTGTTTGTATAAGCTTGTTATCTGGAGTAGGAGATTTGAGTTTTTTTGGGTTTTTATGATTTTCCTGGGATCTTCTTTTTGGATCTTGAGAATACCATTGATTGCTGCCTGACTGTCTGTGTGGACTGTTGCTGAACTGTGTTCAGGTAAAACACTGAGAGCTATAAGGATCGCTGTGATTTCTGTTCTGGTTGATGAAGGGTATGTGGTTATTTGTTCTTAGAAGGTGTGTTCTTTGGAGTCTGGGGTGATTATGATCCAGCCCAGACCCATGTAATATTTTCCATTGAGATTGTTTAAGGAGCCGTCAGTAAATATCTCAAAGATGGCATAGTTTTCTAGTTTTCCTCTGATTGTTGCTAGTGTTTTTGGATTTTCTGGGAAGCTTTTGAGCAGTTTGTTCAGGTGCCTGTAGTGTGAATGTGTGCTTTCCAGAGGATTTATATTTTTCTTTCTATTTTTGATATTTTGAAATATTACTAGAATTATATACTCAATTTAATAAAGTCTTTGATAAAATCATATTATAATAATATGAATTATCATGGTATTATTTATAACCTAGTTAAATTACTTTTATTCAAATATCTCAATAAATTTTTTAACTATAAGTATTTATTTGATTAATATAATAATTACCTGGTATAAAACATTTTTGCAAAAAAAATATTCTATAGAATATTAACTATAATCATATATAACTATTATTTTTTTAGTAGGATTTTCTGAATTAGTTTCGCTTTTTTAGAGTAAATAAACCTTTCCTTAGTTACATCTATTAATTCATTCTGATATTTGAAAATTTTTTCTAAACTTTCAATAAGTGACTTTTAATCCTCAGTGCTCTTTTCTTAATTGTTATTAAAAAATCAATACTTGAAGGCAGTACAGCAATTATTTATGTATAATTATTTTTCAAAAATTACTTTAATGAATAATGCAATATATTTTCTTTATTTTTTAATATAAATTTATAATGTAAATATCATCGATAAAATTTTTAGTAGTATTCATATACGTATATGAAATTACACTTAAATTTTAGAATTGAGCATTAACAAAGAATAACCCTAGACCATAGAAACACTCCCAAAAGCCTTTCAGAAAGTGTGTGCCTCTATGGTCTTAGCGATAACTCGAATCTTAGTACTGATGTGTACACTCTTTTTCCATGCGGTTTTGCTAACCTAAGTAGCGAGAAGTCCAAATTCGTGATTAATCATCTAATGGATGAATTGAACAATTGTAAGATCATCCCCTTGATGTTGCGTATGGGACAAATAAAACTATCTATTTTACCGTTACATGTCCAGTGGAATATTTTTCTACGAAAAAAATTTCAAAATCATAAGGGAAAAATTTGTCTCAGGACACAATGGCAAGGAAACGTCGATTATGCGTTAGAATGTCGCTCAACTAATAGAATCGTGTGTTAGTCGAGGCTAAAAATGACGATTTTAAGCAAGGTTTTGCACAAGCTACGGTGCAGAAGGTATCTTCATTATCTTACAAACGTGAAGCAGACAAAATAGACTATGAATATGGTTTAAATAAAAGTATGGGGAATTGTGAAATAAGCGGGAAATGGTATTTATAGAGTGTACGCTGGATGATGGGAAGCCGACGATTAAACTATCGGAACCAGTACCATTGTATACGACGATAAAGATTATAAAGCTAAGGTGCAGAAGGTCTTCAAACATATTGTATGGTTATTGGAGGAGGCACGGAAGCCGGTAGAAGCCTTCTAAAGTAATGAGCGATCGAAGGTAATAAAAAAGCATAATTCATCGAGTAATCTCGCAAAAAAGTTGAGTTATATAATCGTGTATATTAGTGGCATAGAGAATTATTCTTTTATCCCGGGTTACGTTTCGATCTTTTTATTTATTTACATGAATTTTTGATGATATTTTCCTTGCCCGGGGTGAACGAAATTTCTTGGCAAAAGTGATCAGCGTTATGAAAGTAACACTCGTGATTTCTTAGGTTATGACAAATGTCACGATCAAACCGTATTTCTTGGAACGTTCGCTAGGCAGTAAAAGTAAACCTTGTTCAAGTTTCCGAAGCTCTTATTTATTATTTATGAAGGTTAGCATATGAAATACAAGATGAAGATGTAGACGCTTGAAAAACGCTTTATTTAATTCCGAATTTTGTAATAGATACTGTATCTATATAGAAATGAAGTTTTCGTCGGAATTGGTTAATTTGCTTCGGAAGTTATAAAAGCGACTTTTATTTTCACATTTTATATTTGCAATTTAAATCACAATAAAAAAAAATACGATTGTACAATTTTCACTACGTTTATAAGGCCGTTGCTGTCGCACTATCTTTGAGAAAATAAAAAGAGCTTCCCAATATAAGTATTAAGAAAATAAAAGGAATTTCCCGAATAAAGTATTACTCATTATCCCGAAAAAAGGGGTCAAGGTCTTGACGCGGGATTTTGGTCCTCATGTTACAATCTTC
>CAJVPT010005503.1:0-12118 GCA_910592055.1 Acaulospora colombiana | reverse complement strand
TTGCATCACATGTGTCACATAATCTAAAAATAGAACTAAAGTAATACGATAAACAAAAACTATAGATAATAATTAAAGGAAAATATGACTAATAATTTAAGGCTAACAATATATAGAATACCTTCTGTCTTCTTTTATAATTCCTACAATATGTATTGCAAATTACTTTATCAAAGCTAATAAACAAGGCTAAGTCAGAAAAAAAAATATTTTAACAAATATATAGTATACTGTATATATTTTAAAAATTTGAATTTATTTTTTTATAAACAAACTCTTATAATATTATTTTTTTTAAAAAAATATATATAATAACAAATTGTATTATATTTATAAAATAATAAAATTACTTTTATAAATAAAATATATTTAAAAATTGGCATATTGTATATCTACAATGAAGACTCTGATATAGAAATAGAAAAATTAAGCAATAACAGAAATGATAGTCAATAAAGTGAAGAAATGTAGCAAGAGGTTATACCTAAAATCAAGGAAATGACAAACAAACTTAAAAAGCCTAGACCAAGAACCCCTATCAATAGCATCACTAGATTTGGCAGAAGAGTCAAAATAGGAATCAATGTTTCTCTTATTCCAGGAAAAACCATCAACCAAAAAATTGCATATATAATTAGAAGCCCAATTCTCTCAATGGCCTTCTCTCCACCATAGCAAAGGAAAAGAAGATGATGATTACATTATTGCTATTTTCAACAATTACCCCACTGCAAAAGAAGCATATAACACTATCTTACTTGACATAGAAGATATGCATCTAGAATACATGAATTTTATATCCACCAAACCAAATAAATAAATAGATATCAGAGTATAGAACATCCCTTTGAACACTAAATTCATAGATATATAACAAATATTTGTTAAATATGGAGAGATCACCAATATCTTCATATTAACACAACAAATGTTACAATTATAGTTATTATATATACAGGTCGACAATCAAAAGAAGATTTAATTAACAAGTGGGGCATCCTGTTGTGATCAGACTTAGTCAGGATTTTTGACATACAATGGAACATGGACCAAATAAAAGTACATGACAACACTGTAGTAAAACTGACTAATCTTCTTTCCAATACTATAACCTTCAATCTTAAATATATATATAAATAAATAAAAACATGTTACATTTTGAGACATATGTTATACAAATACAAGCATTTTGCTATAGTAGGATTCAACAATCAGAATGATCTAGAGAATGCAATAGCACAAAATTTACTTAGGACAAAATCCAAACTGAATGGAAATCAATCAACACAAAATACTGCACAATATGTGACAATGTAACACACCTAGTTATCCAATGTTCTATCAAAGAAAGAAGGAAACAATTGAACCATTATAATACAGAACAAGCAAATATATTTGATAAGCTCTATAATAGATTCAGATCAGCCTACACTAAAATGATCAGACGGAAAACTCCAATCAATAAACACATCAAGACTAGACCAGGTTTTTACACAGTAGCAGTTAAAACATCAAGAGGAAACAAAACAATGGAACAACCAACTTAACCCAATTTAGCACAAATTATAAATATTCTCAATGAAATTAAACAGGAAATTTCACAAATTAAAAAAGAAATCATAAATCTGGAAAAATACATTATCAATCTTGAGACCTATAATAAAGAATATGGCAAACACATGAAAGATAATACAATATCATCGATGAAAGAGAAGACAACCCAACAATAGAAGATGTTTCTATTAACAACAATCAAGTTATTCATACTCAATAACAATGAATTCATTATCTATGCAAAAACTTGACCAAAATATCAACTGCATATATAATATAATCATTGATTTTTTCTCAAGTAATACATAAACTCTTTCAAATTAATAGTAATGAAGAGTAACTTAAACATTAAAAACAAATGATGGCAAGAAATACCTAGTATCAATATCACCACAAAGTCATTTTATACAATATTAAATCAAGAAGAAACTTTTTAAAACTCAACAAATACAATAACTGACAATAGTACTCTTCTATTAACATACACAACAGAATCTATACAAATAAATAAATACTTTTATAAACCCATCTAAAAAATCACCACACTCAATATACAAGAACTAGTGGAAACATATAAATATGAAACATGATTCAACTTTTGTAACTTAACAGAATGGGACATTATAGTTACTATAGAAACAAATGACTTATATCACCAATCAAAATATTGGCAACATGCAAAATATCAATCATTTGGATACATAAGGAATTCTAAACAATTGGCCAAGGTCTTAACATGATGATCAATAAAGAAATAGCTTATAGGATATACTGTACAACTACAAAACACTTGCTGTGAGACTTATTGCCACAGATTTTGCCTTTTCACATAAAGAAAAAATAAGAATCATAGGAATATACTTTTCAATACAAGACATTGAAGAAGAAAAGTATACAGTTACCAACACCCTCAACAAATGGATCTAAGAAGCAATAGAAAAAGATTGGGGTATCATGGTACTAGGGGATCTCAATGGAGTCTCTAACCCTTCCATGGATAAATATAACAACAATTGGGTAATCAAAACGTGCAGTCCCTCAGGCAAACATATACAGACTCTATTAGACAATGGATTAGAGAATATATACAGAAAATACAACTTAACCAAATATAAGTATACATGAAATAGAAGCACATTAAGTAGCAGAATTGATCAAATATGGATAAACCCCTTAGCAACCTGACAATCTAGGATAGCCACTATTCAAGACTCCATAGCACCTCTCATATAAAGTGATCACAACCCAATGACAATGAAACTAGAAGTCTAGTATTTAGATAGACCTAAACAAGCCTTACATCACATCCCTAACCACTGTCTAAACTGGTACCAAGCCACAGCTGAACAATAGAAAAAGTTCAGTGAACAAGTAGAATATCATCTCTATACCAGAAGTATATGCAATCAAGATATTAACCAAAGATGAAACTGTTTTAGCGACACTCTACAAAAAGCTACAAAAAGCCATATATTAAAAAAGAAAAAACACCACAAGACGAAAAATCACTATAGCAATACAGAAACAATCCCTCCCTTTATATAAATGCAAAAATTTCTCACACACCTAAGATAGTTAGCAATAATGACAAAAAGAACCAAACTCTACAGTTAATTGAATCATCAACACATACAAAAACTTCTTTCAGACCTAATAATGACACTAAATAAAATAAAAACTAACAATTCCTTCTTATATATCCAACACTAAATCAAAGTTACTAAAGATAACATCAAAGTATACAAAACTGTAGTGAAAGCAATCTCCCAGAGAAGACAAGTGCAAGCTATCAAAAAAAAAAAAGAATCTGAATCAGACAAGAATATCTCAAAAGTAATAAAAGAGCCATGATAGATAGCATTATGTTAAGACCTAGAAAACAAATACTTCTTAACAAGCTAATAATACAAAACTCAGATAAGATAAAGATCCTTTCTGAACTAATAGATATCAAGAGCAAAGTCTGAGAACACTTCTACAATTGGGCATTACCCAGAAACATTGATAACATCACACAATACCCACACTGACTAGAAGAATACAAGTCCAAACCATATATCAAGAAACATTTTTACAAAGACATACTCAACAATATTTTGACACAAAAACTGGAAAGAACAATCAGATAGCATAGCTTAAAATTTGCCCCTAGCCCAAATCAAATTCCTTACATTGTATATAAGCATCTACAAGGCAAAGCAAAAACAGAACTATGCACTTTCTTTAATTTAATAATCCAATATAAAATAATATTCAAAAAATAGAGCAGAGACCACATCTATCCCATATCCAAACCCAAAGACTGGGTAAACAATCTTGACATAACTAGACCCATAATGCTCCTGGATGCAGAAAAAAGATCTTTGCCAAAATCATCACTACTATTTAACCACTTGCCTTACTAAACATAAAATATTATCTGAACTTAACTAGGCTGACTTTCAGGTAATAGCACACAGAACCCCATATACATTCTAGATAATATCATTGAATATGCAAAGGAGAACAAACAATAAGCTTGAATTCTAAGTCAAGACATATTCAAAATATATGATTCATCAATATCAAAATGCTACAGCTAGCTCTCCAAAGAATTCAAATATCAATACAAATTACCCAAATCCTCAGCAACATACTGCAAGAGTAATTCAACAAAGTCATAACCTATTTTGATCTGACAGAAATATATCAAGTAATAGATGAAATCAACCAAGGTGACACAATATTATCAGTCCTCTGAAGAATTTCTATAATCCTTTTTTCTTAACAGTTAGCCAATATTATAAAGGATATACAATTAACTCTACAATCTGCACTGATTTCAAAAAGGACTAGACAAATAAAACAACCAATATCATCATCAATGCATATATGGATGATACCACTTGACTGCCAAGCTACAAAAGTGTCCTTCAAAGAATAATAGATACAGTTGAAGAATTTTATTATATAAATGACATTAAAGTTAATCCAGCAAAGTTGCAACTAATTATCATTAATGCAACTGAAAAAGAATGTTAGCTTGGAATCAGAATAAATAGTCAAACAGTACAAAGGTATCCAAAAAACATACCTATTAGAATTCTAGGTATTTGATATGATAGCTCTGGCCGAAAAGATTACCAAAAAGCTCTAATAAAACAAAAAATCACAAATACACGTATACTTCAGGGCATAAAAAAAATAACCAATAAACAAGTACAATATATCATTAATTACATCCTTATGTTCAGCATTGAATATCTTTATAATGATCTTATTCTAACTTGACAAACCTGTAACCAACTGATGAGTAATTTCATAACTGTATTCAAGCACAAAGTTGAACTTACCAGAATAGCACTCAATAATATACTATATAATCAACATAAATATAACATAATGCACCTTTGGAATAGACAAGTTCAATTTCATAGTATACCAGAATCAATCAAGAGAACATCACAAGAGATATTGCTTACTACTATCTTCAAACATTGCAGAATATATTTTGGTTTATCAAAGAGACATATAACAATATCCAGGTCCCCATATTTGAACCAGAAAGAAATCTGACACATGATATAATTTGGATGCTTAGAATACATGGCTTTACCTTCCATAGAGTTTATCACAGCAATTTCAAGATGATAGAAAAGTAAATACCACCATAGAAGAAATAATAAAACTGAAGATATAAAGTATAGGAAAATCTGTTTAGAACTAAGGAGATACAACATATTCTTTATTGGACAACTCTTCAATGGGGATAGAAAAAAGGTCATACAATGATGCCAAGTTATCAGAATTTATTGCAAGACAGTACCAGGTCTAACCCCATATAATTACATCATATATTTTAAAAAAACAACAAGAATATATAAACTACTTCCCACAATATAGTCCTCTTACCAAAATACAAATAATGAAACCTCACTGGATTATCATAAAAATAAACAACTATGCAGTAATAGAAAGAAAACAAAAAAAATAGACAACAATTATACATTATATAGATACTATATACAAGCACCTAACCAATTACTACTCTTTAAATGTGAAGACTGTAACTTTAATCAAAATAACAAACCTGAGCTCAAGTGCACTTTACCAACTACCAATATAAGTACAACATCAATTCATATCCAGTGCAGCAAGATATTAACAAGATTCAATTCTACAGAAGTTAACATAATTTTTAGAAACAGAGATTCACTAAACTTAAAATCAATTGAACTAAAGAAACAATGGTGTACTCCACTACCAATCAAATATCATGAAACAGAGGGTTCAAATGTAGAAATATATCACATAATGAAAGAACCCAAAATAATACTAAATGCAGAACCTATTATTACTAGTAAATTGGCAAATATTAGACTTCAAATTCAAAATTATATCAATTTCAAAGTATACACATATGGCTCTATGTCACAACATAGTAATCAATACTACATAGATTTTGGCTGAATCATAATTACCAGAGAGAATCAAAAATCACAATTCTGAAGACAAATAAAAAACTTCTCCTTCTTAACCAGACTGAACTAGTAGCTATTATGAAAGTAATAAGCATACTACCCACTTTCAGTAGGGCAACTATATACATAGATAGTCAGGCTGCCATTAATAGTATACAAAAACCAATAAAAACAAACTATATATACAACCTTAAAAAACAAAAAAACATAGAAATCTTACAAAAGAATCTTGATATAGTTAGATAAAACTATCTCAAACTAGAATTCACAAAAGTTAAAATACATTCTAGCTATAAATACAACAAACAAGCAGATCAGCTAGCTACAATCAACATCAACAAGGGAATAATTCCTGGACACAAAATGATACACATCACTCCTACTCAAAATTAGCAATATATATTAATTCCCAATAGAACTACATAAAAATCAAGATCCCCATTAAAATTATGACAAAGGAGCTAACCAGAGTCACAAACCTAGCAAAATGGAGACTTCTAAATTGAACAAGAAATAAATTTATGATAGGATAATTAGGTATATTCACTGACCTACAACAATGAAAAACCTCCAATCAATCCAAATGAGTAACTTAACAATAGATTGGAAAAATAAACAATAGATAAAGTTCATCTCAATCTCTGGAATAAAGAACTACTTATTAAAACTAAATTTTTCAGTTGTCTACCCACCTTATATAAAGATGAGAGATGTATCAAATACAATAACAGAGAAGCAAATACTCATTTCTTCCTCTAAAATATCAATGAGAAAAAACAGAAAAGCAAATTTAGCACATTATAGTTCAAAAGATATAGCAACTTAGCAAAATACTAGATACAGAAAGACACTTACAAGAATATTAGAAAAATAATTAACTATGTTTTCTAGTATACTTAAAATTTCTGATCAAAGTAGCCATCCTAAAAGAAATGGTTAACATAGTTATCAAATGTATATCAGATTACTTCCTTAGAAAACAATGCATAAAAGAAATCTGACAAAACATCAGCAAATATCTTCTTAGTATCTGGAAAACTAGGTGTGATATCTTTCACAAGTGAAGGGAGATACAGAGTATCACAAAAAAGATCGAGAGAGCTATTAGATATAGCACTCCAATCAAAAGTAACTGGCTTAATGAAACAGAAAAACACATAAAAGACCAATTTGTCGATCTGGTCAATAACTACATAGGTAAATATATAAAAAATATTATATACTCATCAATATCTTTAAAATTTTATATAGCACTAGCCCAGTCTTGGCTAGTTAGCTCCTTGATAGGAGTGGCGACAAGCCACAAGGTGAATTTTTCCTTTTCTATTGAACTTTACTTAATTAATATAAGTAGTACTAGCATAAACATATGTATACTCTACTTAATCAAATAAAGTAAGGCTGAGCTAGCAATTTAAAAAAATTTTTTTTTTAAAAATTGGCATAAATATAATATAAATCTATTATAATCTTAAAAAATTAAACTTTAAAAATAATAATTCAAGAAAATCAAATAAAATTTATTTTAAAAAGATTACTTTATATACTGTATATTAAAAGCAATTGGTTAATATTTGCATTATAATCTAAGACTCTTTATAAGATTTTGATAATTAAGTTAATATGAAATAATCCTATTCAATCTATTTGATAAAAATAGATTATAAAAATAAATTATATTTAAAGATATTTATACTTACTACTGTTTATAAAAAAGCTCATATAACTTAAACAACAAAATATCTTAATAATAATTGGGAAAAAATCTTATTTTCTGATGAAACAGCATTTTAACTATTCAAAAACACAATTATTCAATAATACGAAGTGCAAATCTAATTAGAAAAATGTTCAATAATTTCAAGTATACTAGTAAAATTATCAAAAAATTTTTAAATAAAAATTATTCTCAAATTATAGATTGATCTTCTAATAGTTATGATTTAAATCCTATTGAAAACCTTTGATCTAATGTTAAAAGAAATGTAGAAATAAGATTACCTCAAAATTTTTTAGAATCAGAATAATTTATGATAGAAGAATAAAAAAATTTTCAAATAGGATTATAATTAATCTTATAGATTTAATGAAAGAGAGATGTGAATTAATAATGCAGTTTTTGAGTAATGAATTAATAAAACATCCCAAAAAGTTTTGTAACACACTGTATCTTTAATAATTCAGAAGATGAAAGAATTTCTAAGCATTAGATGGTGAGAATTTTTTTGATGATGACTCTCAAAGTGAGAATACCAATGAATCTAAAGATGATAATTCTGACGCAAAATACCAACCTTTTTAAATTTCATAATCATTTGTGGGTAAATGCGATTACGTACCAATAAAGCGATCCGCGATCTTCAGCATTATATAATATCGCTAATTAAACCGAACTAACGTTCATATAATTGTCAAAGAATTGAGTTTAGTTAGAAGATAAATAATATAAAATTTTATTATTCCATAGTATTCTCTGCAATACATACATAGCGCCTTGGCACGATTTTTTACGTGACTATTTTTTTCGTGTGATGTGGATGCGAAGTGAGCATGTATGCTAATATTTCTCGATCAAGTTTCATTACAAAGAAGTTATTGATTTAGAATTTGAAATGCGCATTATCATTATTTCGATACCAATTATACACATAGTTCGTCAAGGCATAAGTTATGTATCATGTAATTTATTCTCAAAACTTCCCGCAGTACTTACATAATAAAACCCCTTTGTTGAGCCAGGAATATAGGTGATCACAACTTCGTCGGGATGGCATTAAATTCTTTTTTATTAAGCTAAGAACATTGGTCCCTGTTAGTGAATCCTTTTATCTGCCTTGTGCAAGCAAAACGAAAAAATCAAGCAAAATAATCAAACTTACTATTATTTACATAGTGATAGAAAAAATTTAGATATTTTTCGTAAAAGTGAGAAGCAAAAAAATAATTTGATGCTGGGACTAGCATTTAATGGCCTAGGATCCGCGTACTCCCTCCCTCTTTGACAGCATCATATTTCATTCGCTTCTCGACATCTGAAAGTAATAAACAATAATATTCTTATCACCTACAAAGTTAACAATTGATCGATAATGTAATTAACCCACTTTTTCTTAGAATTTGCTCAAAAGTATACATAATAAAAATATGATTGTGAAAACTTATACTCTATAAGGTCATTTCACCCCCATTAAGCCTTTTAACAGTTGTTGCGTTGCGCAAGCTTCAAAAAGGGCTTAAAACGGCAGTAATAACAAGTCTCTTTGCAGTCTCTACTTGAAGATAGAAATAATCACCCCATTAAGCCTTTTGTCAGTCATTTCGTTGCGCAAGCTTCAAAGCTTATACGTAATAGCGAAAAACCTTTTAAAATTTAATGCAAACACGGGCTCTTTTATTTATAGTAAGATCGACATGGTGTCCAATAAAATATACACGAGTCAAGAAAATAACACGAAAAAAATATTTACCTCTCTTTGCCCATTTTATCATATTAACAACTATTTATTCTATTCACTGAATCCTTGAAAATGTTTGCGAATAAGCAAGACTTGAATAGTATATTTGAACATTTCACACCAGTCAATTTTTACAGGGATTTGATTTATTATTCTTGCAACGCGGTTTAGCGGAACAGAAACTTCGCGAATTTCTCACTAAGGTTGCTACAGGGAGTTCAAAATATAATGAAAAAGCTAATGTTATTTTCAAAATCTCCATCTTACAATAAAAGCACGTTCTATTGAAGAATACTGGGAGAGAATTAAAATGTTGAAGTTGAAACAACAACTGGATCGCACCAAAAAGTTAAAGGTATATTCAAATTATTGAATTTTTATTGCAGAATGTTGACTTATTCGCTCAACTAGCGTTTAAGAGAAGACAGAAATACTTGAAAATATAACCGAAGCCCGTATTACGATGCACGATATATATAATCGGGAATTATTGCAAGATATGCGAAACGATTCTCAGGCAGAATATTGCGATTCAGAACTTAATCATCTAGGAGAGAGTTCTAAGAAATGAGTCAATTAAACAACCAAAGGGCTGAAGTCGAAAACTTTCCAGAAGGTGATGATTATTTCAAAAAAAGGTGTGGATCCGAGTTTTTTCGTTAAGGATTAGCACATCCAATTTATATTTCACTATATTGACTTTGTGTATTTCTGTAGGATGAGATAGACATTTTCTTCCAAAGTCCTCCTGATATTTCTAAAGGTGTGAGAACAAAATCCGGAAAGCATAGGTCAATGAAAGATACCGAAAGCAAGAGCACTAAACCTCCTAAACGAAACAAATAAAGTAATAAAATTGTTGTTGACGCTGGCCAATCGACCAGTGTTCCCTCTGCGCAACAAACGCCCAGAGGAAAGAAGATTCAATCTTCGATACCACCTGCAATGAACCTGAATCAACCGTCGAAAAAAAATACTATAGAAAAAGAGGAAAAGGTAAATAGTTTTTTAAGTAATTGATTAAATTAGGCAAGTCATGGAATAATATTTATACAGTCAAGGTCGAAACTTTCGTGGGGACACGTTGATAAGATAAAAATTTCTAATAATTTAGATCACGATGTAAGTATTGAAATATAATAGCGTCATTATAGTAAATGTTCGTTAATAATTATAGTGGTTGGCAAACGGATATAATATTTCCAGAGATTTTCGAGAATTTCAAACAGAAACGGTTGACTGAATAAAGAATGATCCTACACTTTCATACGCGACTGACCTTGATGAAATCATGCAAGTATATTGTGCAAAGTAATTGGATTTTTTTCCCCAACATTTATTTGACTTTTATCATAATTTAAGGTGTCTCTCATCAATAATATATGTGAAAGAAGATAAGCCAAAATTTATAAATTGTACTGATCAAATTTGGAAGGGCGCGTTACACTGATCTCTTCTTTAAGGGCAAGATTTTTCCAGAATAAGTTCTAATTATTAATATAATGAGGACTTCTAGTCCCTCAGATAAAGAGGAAGAGGCAAAGATACATTTTTGCTTGTAAACTCTTGGTATAATTGATATTGTTAATAATAAATGAAATATATCATTTCAAAAATGCAAAATATTCCTAAATATATCATATAAACATATGAAGATCAGTAACACAACAAGTCTTGAAAAATATAAATAAACAAGATTTTTCACTATTCTTCATCTAAAACATTTTAAGACCTCAAAAACATGAAAAATATCAATATAAATACCATTGTTGATCAAATTATAGATGATCTCCTTGAAACAACTTCTGAAAATATGAATATAGTCCTATCACATGTGGTTATCATATAATATTTAAAAGTACAAGTTCTAATCGAGTATAAATATCTACAAAGGTTAAAGAACCAAAAATTGACAAATAATCTTGATGCATACTTATCTTTTAGATAAATTATTATATTAAGTGATAAATTACTATCAACCTAGTTTTTTGTATAATCAAGTATTTGCATATTATAAATGAGCTTGTATTAGAACTTATTATCTTTTTGATAAAACAGGAATAGAACAAATCATGAGAACAAGAAAATTGACTTTTAGGAATATCTATAAGATAACAGCTGCTGAATTTCAATCCCTAATTGTTGCTTAACTTATAGAACTCAGATTAGTTGAAGGGAATTGTTGAACTATAAAATTTCATCTTATGATCCCCTAGTACCCAGGATAATTCTAGTACTTTAGATCAACATGCTATGATCTATTTGGTCACCTGAAAGTAAAGATCTTCAAGAACACTAACAGTTAATCATTGATATTTTGTTCTTGCACATGCTCTCAAAGTTGCTGGAATGTTAATGGAGAATTACCAGTGATAAATGGATCATTAGCTGGTACCAGAGCATATTTTCTAGCCATCTTGGATTTTAAGATAGTATAATTGACTGCATCATCAAAATCACCTGCATTTGCATTTAACTGTCAAATACCCCTCAGCAAAAGCTCATAATTCCACTTACAAATTCCTAGTCACAAGTTGCACATATTAAAAATATCAGCCTCTTTCTCATCCATTGAAGTATCACATTCAGCCCATGTTTGGCGCCACTTTTCCCTCAGCATTTTTTTATCTGTTAAAAGCTAAAAAGCAA
>CAJVPT010005502.1:0-12119 GCA_910592055.1 Acaulospora colombiana | reverse complement strand
AAGATAAGTGTAATATGACAAATAATATATAGTTTAATATAGTATATAATTTTGAATTGTAATATAATATAATAAATAATAGTATAATATTGCATGCAATCCTGAATTGTATTAAAACAATACGAATAATTTTTTTTACAGTAAATAACCTTTTATTAACTTAATATTTTTTTATTAATACATAAAATATTTGAATAAAAAAAATCAATTAAACATATTTTTTTACAGAAAATAACTGCCTTCACCTTTGCAATCTTCATAACCTTCCTGTTATCACAAACTTTCTTCATATTAATTGCATCAAAAGTGGCAACAATTTATTCAGTAATACTTGATATCAAATCTTCAATCTCTATCATGACAACTGAATTGCTTAGAAGAAGGGTATCTATTGCATTGCCTGAAATATTAATATCTGAAGTGTGGAATATAAATATTCAAAACTTGAACCAGGAAGAACATTGAAAAAGATTAAAATTAAATTATTGTTGAATTATTAAAATTTATCTTTATTAATCAACTGATATATTTAGAAAATAAAGAATTACACATATGGGTTGAAAAACTGAAAAAAGAAAATATTGAATTTGTAAAACAATTAGATTTAATGGAATATATTATTAACTAGTTTTTCAAAGAATTAAAACAGTAAAAAAATAAAATAGAAAATTTTTAAAAAAAATTGATTTGCTCAAATCTGTAAAACTTGAGATATTAGAATCTAAAAGTTTGCTGAGTTTAGAAAAGCACAGAAGAATTTAATTTAGGAGAAGTAGTAAAATAGCAAAATTTGTAAAACCAGTTATTAAAGATGAGCTGAAATTAGAAGAAGTGAGAATAGAAATAAAGGTCTTAATGAAAACCATTCCTGATGAATATAAATTGAATATAAATGAAGTTTTTTTGAATGATATAAATAAAAAAATATTATAATAATTGATATCAGAATTAATAAAATCCATAATGTTATATTTTAATTCCTTATGAAAGCAAATAAATAAATGATTAGATGTTTTATATTACTATCAGAGAAAAAGATATCAGAAGATAGAAACTGAAAAACTAGAAGTAGACAATTACTACTTATATGCAATTAGCTGATTAAATGAAGTAAGATTAATAATATTTTGTATTTATACAATCTTCAAGTATTAATTTTTAACAAATAATTAAGAAAGAGTACAAAGAATTAAAAGCATACAGTCACTTATTAAATGAAGATCAAAGAAAGTTACTAAATATTAGAATGAATTAACTAATGTAATTAAAGAAACAAAGATATATTTACCTGAAAAAAGTAAGATTGATTTGGAAAACCTTATTAAAAAAAGAACAAATATATATAATTATAGTTGGCATTCTAAAAAAGTATTTTTCAGCAAAATATTTTATATTGAATAATTAAAATATTAATTATAATTACTTATGGTTAAAGGATTTATTGAAATATTTGAATAAATATTAAAAATTAATTCAAGCATTTCAACTGATTCATAAATGATATTATGATAATTCATATTTCTATGACATGATATTATCAAAAGATTTGTTGAATTAAGCATACAGTTTGGAAAAGATTTCAGAATGTAAACAAAAAAAAGACAGAAAAGGATAAATAATTAATAGTTAAATTTAAAAGATAAAAAAAAACTGAATATGAAGAATCATTAATGTATTTAGAGAATAAGGAACAATTGGGAAAAGTGCATAAAATAGGTAAAATTTGGAAGGCAATTAGGTTAAAAAAAAAAAGTAAAAAATCTTAGAAAACATTTAACAAGATTAAATCAATTAGAGCAAGTTTTAAAAGAGTCAAGCTAAAATCTTTAAAGAAAAAAGAAAAGCAAGCAAAAAAGCTGAAAAAGGAAAGTGATAAATAATTTAGTCAATTTATTTTATAATTTTTTAAAAAATTTTGTGAAATTTATTAAACTTCTTGAATATTTATTGAATTTTAATACTGGATTTGTAACTTTTGTCAAATTTTTTACTGCAATAATTTTTTTTGTTAAATTTTTTGCTACAGTAATTTTTATTAAATTTTTTGTTGCAATATCAATTTTTTGTCAAATTTTTTATTATAATAATTTTTTTACTAAATTTTTTGTTATAGTATTAATTTTTTTTGCTAAATTTTTTATTGCAATATCAATTTTTTTGCCAAATTTTTTATCATATTATAAAATTTTTTGCTATAGTATACAAAATTTTTTTTTGTTGCAATATTGCTAGATTTCATATTGAATTTTTTTGTTGTAGTATATTGAAATTTTTTTGACAATTTTTTATTGATATTTATTATACTGAGTGGTAGCAATTGTAAATGATTTGTCAATTTTTTCATTATTATTTTTGTTAAATTCAGCAATAATTTGACAGTTGAATGAAATAATTTTGACTAGTATAAGAATTAATTAATAAGAATTAATTCAATGTTATATATAATAATAAAGAAGACAATTTAACTCTTTTTAAAGTCAAAATGAATAATATTTGAGAGTATTAAAAGATGTTTAAATTTTGATAAATATAGATATAGTTGAATTAATTTAGTAAAACAATAAAAATTTGTAAACTTAATATTAATTAATTGTAATTTATTATTAATAACTATGTATTTGATTATTTAATCTTTAATTAAATCAGTTTAATTATTGAATATTAATGAGTTTAGTAAATAAATTATAATAACTTATAATTAATCTGCAATTACAATATATATTAATTTTTTTTTTAAGTGCTGGCTCAGCCTCCAGTTGGTCTTTATTTAGCTTTTACTCAGATATTACATTGTGTTATCTATTTCAGAGCTAACTAGAAATCAGACTATACTAATATATATGTGTGATTACTATGAAAGATACTTTCATTATAGTATATATTAATAGATATTATATAAAGATAATTAATATTAAGCTTAAAAATTTAGTATCTATTTATAATATTAAGTTAAAAAATTTAATAAATAAATCTATATTTAATATTAGCTATAGTTTAAAAAATAAAATAAAAAAAGATCACTTAAAAAAACTTTTAAATATTTAATTTGAAAATATAAAATCTTTTTTCTATAATTTTTTATTAACAAAAAATTCTTAGTAATTATAAATAGTCCATTAATTTTAAAATTTAATTTTTAAAATTAATTTTATATAATAAAAAAATAATTCAATTGTAAAAAAATTATTTGCATTTAGTAGAAAATTTAATATCATCTTTTTTATAAATTATATGCAAATTTTATATATAAAATTCATTAATAGAATAGTACTTATTTTTATTTTTTTACTTCAAATTAATATTTTATGATAGAATATCAATTAATTATTGATAAAACTTTAAATATACAGTATAAACGTGATAATCTTATAAAAAAAAATATAAAGTTTTATTTAAATTCCATAATTATTTATTAAATTATAATAAAAAATATTCATCCAAAGATTTTTGCAACAAACTGTATATTTAACAAAAAAATTGTACCAATGAGAATAATAATTTAATTTTTAATTTTTAATATCATAAATTAATAATATTAAATAAAATACAATTCATAAGAAATAATCATAATCTTTTAATAGTTATAATTTAATTTTTTTTTTAATCAGTTGTTCGAAAGTTACGTATAAACCACAATCAAAAAATTTATAAACATAAAAACAATTTTTTGAGTGTGCATTAACTATTAGGGGCGCGTCAGTAAAATTGCTACAAGAAGTGCTATTCTTAATTAAATCTCGTTTTATAATAAAATTATTTTCTAGCCAACGAAATAATAATAAGAAATTTTATTTATGCGAGAACTTTCATAATCAGTAAAAGAATAAAAATGAGTAAACAAAGAAGAATGGAAATGTGACTGTGGTTTAGACTTTATAGATTTGCCCATCTTCGGAACCTGGTAAAAATGGAGTGCCTTGAATTATTATCATTTCCGCTTGTTGAAGCTAAATCCAGATCGTTATGATTCCCACTCTCATTATTTTGTATTCGTAAACTGCCAATGTGTGGCGAACTTTTAACGAAACTGGAATTAAATCTCTTGCTATTTCTAGCGAAATTTTTGAAGGCCAACAACCCAAATCTTCATTAGTGATATAGGCGGATAGTTCTTGATTCTCTGATATGTGTTCTATATACTCTGCGGAGAGATAACGAACCAGAAAACGTCTCAAGGCCACCAAAAATTCATAAGAAGAGATACTTCTCTTGATGACGCGCTCTCCTAGTTTAATGATTTTGGTTATTTGTTTTTTCATGTTTCGTGATAATTGCTCCTTGTACTTTGCGTCGATATCGAGAAATTTGTACTCAATTCTGTCTTCTACCTTTTCGTACAGACACACTAAATGCTTAAGGCGTAAATTTTCTCCGAACATTCCGCAGAATTCGACCTGTTCCATGAGGAAAGATGATTTCATTTGTTGAGAGATGTAATCACGAATGGACATTTCGCCATCAATTTCGTGACTGATGCTACATATTAGCATTTCTAAAGCGGGAAGCATCTCAGACGCATTCTTACATGAAAATGTTTCATTGAGCACATGATTATAAGGAAAATGTGATAATGAAGGCTCTGAGAATGATGCTGAGTCAATATTCGCAATTGGGAGTGGCTGTCGCGACACAAAACCTTCGACGCCTGTTAAAATGTAAAAATTTCGAGAGAACATCTCTTTGAAATAAGGAAAAGGTTGGAATTCCCTATTAATAAGTACTTTGTTAAAAACTAACTGACGCGCGAGCTCGATTTCTATATTTAGCAAATAATATATGATGTGTTCGCCATAACGAATATCCAGATTCCGTTGGCTATATCGGAGTATTTGGTCGTTCCATGCATAGTCAATGAAGTTTTCGGGCCGCATGTGCTCAAGATGCATTGTAGAAAGATAGTATTGACTGGCACCATTATTGTCGATTCCGTTCACAGGAGTTGCGGTCATTACTGTGACAGTTGTTAAAAACTGGAGCGAATGACATGAATTCGGAGGGATAGATATTGACTCTTCCAAGAAATTATTTTGCAGTTCTATCAAATAATAAACAATGCTGCAAATAAAAATACTATCGTCTCTTTCCTCCACCAAACCATAGACGACAGACGAGTCGAGAGATATGCTGGGAAATGCATTAAATCGCCGACACTTGTACCCTTTGACGTATTCTTTCATTGTATTCCACGATTTTTCAAAGTTTTCAAAAGCAGAATGCAACATTTCCGATATTTCTTGAAAGTCTCCATTATTTGACTCTCTGTCTATAAATTCGCGGAATGTTAATTCACGTGCCTGCTGTCTAGTAATTTGATGCTCCAAACGTGTTTTTAGAATTTGAGCAAACTTCAAAATTGGTAAAAGGTTCTTTATGAGGTGCAAATTATTTTCATATTTGAAGAAAACATCAAGGAATGGAAATCTCGTATTGTTAACCGTATTGCTTATGTAATAGGAATGCAAGCTCTCAAGGCTTACATCACCGATTTTCCTCCAGAGCCTAGGCAGGTATCTAATACGATATTCTTCGCTGGTTTCAGAATTCAAGTCATCGATCTCTGCTTCGACAATACCCACTCCTCTACCTTGCGATATTTCCGCTGTGTGAGCTTGCATGCTGATATCCTGAGCCGTGAATGTAACGTTATCGACCTTGGGATTAACGTATTTTTTAGTAAATTCATCTTCCCACATCTCTCTACCCTCTGGAGTGTTTAAAGAGTTTCGACGACATTCATTCGACATAATACCCTTGTACATCTCGAGAAGGATAGCATGCAAAATCAAGGATAATCGTTCATCCGAACAATTAATTATTTGTTTTCCAAGCACTTCCCAGTCATTGCGAATATGACCAAGGCAATATTGAACTATGTCCCCTATATTACTACCGTTCCGCGTAAAAAATGATGTGGTAACAGGCGATGGCGCAGACACACCAAGGAGGGCATGTACAAATAAGTGTAGAATGCGATATGACGTCGGTGTCATTAAGCGGACATTTTGTCTCCACTCTGTTGTGGTTTGTTGGTTTGTTCAATAATATATCCGGGTAGGTGTTTGATTTCCACTGACGTGATTTTTGCTTGGTCCAAACGAACGCTTCCGGTTGAACCACTACCAATAGGCTCTTTGCAATTCGCGCATTTCCCATTACTATCGTTGAAGCCAAACACTTTAGATATAACATTATTATTATTAAATTGATTCACTTTCACATATTAAGATTACCTTCCGAAGCCTCCACAATCAAAGACCAGGTATTTTTCTCCGCAACGACATGCATACCTTTAAAAATAGACGAGAGTTTAATTCGTATGTTACTTCATATTAAAGGCGAGAAATAAATATGCGTCACCTGGTAACCCCATCTTTCGCTCCTTCTTGAGTTCTATCACTGGCGATCGCATTCAAAACAACACCTTCCATGTCTGAAGGACATGTCAATATGGAACTTTTGTTAAAGTCTTGTAACTTATGAAAATAAGCCGCAAGTGGATTGGCATCTTCTGAGATAGAAGCATGCAGCATCATGATGTGTACAATAACCGAGGTAATGAATAGTTGAGTGTTAGGGGTATCGGCAGAAAGTTGAATTAATAAATTCTCGTTTAGGAGCAATTTTTTAAGCATTTCTTTATAGCCCCTTAAATTATCCATGGCTTCTACCTTTTCGCCTAAAAATTCTACCAAACTCACTTCATATTCCGTCCACTCGCGCGAAGCTCTTATGACATGCAGGTGAGTCGCAACCATTCCTGCAAATGAAATTCGATCGTTCATTTCTAAGGTATTCATCCAATTAGGCACATCTCGTATATTAATTAGGAATGATATGAAATTATCAGTGATGGCATTAAGATTGCTCCGATGTAAACAATACGGGTTGAAAGAAAGTCGGCTCTCGCTATTTTCCCATTGTAATGTGCCAAGCCATGAAAAAGTTTGATTTTGTGCCTTACACAGTTCCCTAACATCGTCCATTGAAAGACCGCAGTGTCGCAGATACTTGAGAAAGTAAATTTTGAACGAATGGATTAGCGGCCATTCGAATTCCATGTACATGTTGATATCATTTACGATTTGCTCCATGTGAGTACCAATGCGCTGCGAAATATCATCTATAATGTTTTTATTGGCATCAAAGAAAGTCCGGATGTACTCTTTCAAAAAGGCAATGGCTGATATGCACTGTAGTGGCTCTACCACACTTGTATGATGATGAAGTAATCTCAACGCTTCGACGGCGTATGGAAAATAATTATGTAGCTCATCCAGCTCACAACGAAAGAATGTTTTTTGGATGATGTCACAACACAACACGGCTATTGGTGAGTTTAAATCGTTTGCTTTTAACAGACTATTGACAATTTCCAAATCTCGGGCAACACTCAAAACGTTATGAGGAATGCCGATTAAATTGAGGAACGCGTTTTTGCACCTAGCGTCTTCGTCAAGAAAAACACGTTGTATTATAGGACTCGCAAATTCACTGGGAGTGTGTTGGAAAATCGACGTATAAAGACGCTGTCGAATGGGTGATGTGTAAGGTATTATGTTGAGGCAGCGATTGATAAATGACATTCGTGCAAATATGACTTCGTTTGATTCAAGACTCGGTAAAATTTCATTAATTAATTGCTCGAACATTACATTCTCTGTGCCCCGTCCTATTATTGACATAACGGTATTTCTGAATGACATTGGGATGGTTTGAGTTGATAAAAGATCATTGCAAATGTGCAATAGTTGGAGAGACGGAAGTGTGGCCAATTCTGGTTTGGTGAAATTGAATAAGAGCTTGGCGACCATGTTCTGCCACACTTTTTCCCTGCGGGCTTCTACAAAGAATTCCCACTGTGTAATATACCGTTCGGCTATCTTTGGGATTTCTTCAAGTTTTCTGGCATTTCGTTCTTGGAATTTCTCCACTATCAGGCCGACCGCTTTCTTGTAATCGGTGCAAATACCATCCATTATCGTATGCGGAAAAATCTTTGACACATCGGACGAAAATTTTAAAATTTCCTCTTGGAGATATTGATCGGCTTCTATTTTATTAAAAATTTTGTCGTCAAAACTAGCATTAAGAATCTTTTCAAAATTTCCAGTTGTATGTTGTAAAAATGCATTGGATTTATTTTCCCAACTGTAGTTATTGATTTTTTTTTAATGATTCCAAAAGCGGGGGTGCCAAATCACGTAACTCGTCTTGAGATATTTCGTTGTCCTGATTGTAATAAGAGGCAATATGATCCAAGTAAATATTCTTGCTTTGTATCAATATTTCAAACCACTCAGAATTGAGTTGATCTTCTTTCATTGGTAGGCGACATTTTAGTTTTTTCGCAGATATTTCCAAGTTATCATGCATCTGTCTTTGAGCAAAACTAATAATTTTAGTTTTATTTTCGGCTTCAAGCAGTTCTCGCTGACTTCTGCAAAAATTCTCGAGCTCTACTCGGTGATGTTGTACAAGATCTTTTGGAAGGTCTTTGATAGCGTCATTGAAATTACTTAAAAGCGTTTGAACTAGCTTTTCATAAAACATAAAAAGGTCCTCTCTGAAAAGCGGAACCTCACATTGTCTGGTGCTGTCAGAGAACATTTGTGCCTCTTCAAAAAAATGCGTTTGAAAGTTATTCACCTCTTTTGCAAGCTTTTCTCGAATTTTCTCATGAATTTGATATCCACGCTGCTTTACTTTACTTGCTATGCTGCGGATCTCAGAACCATGGATGGTAGAAATATCTTTTATTATAGGGTTAGGAAAATCTTCAGATTTCAACTTTTGAAAAAAACTCTTTATTTCGGCTTCTACTCGTGCGTCAATATCTTCGTTATCGCATACTCTCATTTCTTCTTCCGGATACATTGCCATGAGCGAATAATAAAATCTATTTCGTGCATTTTCACTTAACACGTTAGCTTGAACAATCCTGGCATTTTTATTGTGATCTTTCCACTTTTGAAATTTCGAGTCAATTAGCTTATCTATCTTTTCAGTACCCTCGGATTTCAAGATGTCATCATCAAACGTAACTAAATATTTGCGATAATTGTCGTTGACTGAGTTAAAAATGCTGTCTAAAAAGGGCTCAAGTTCACATTCTTTCGTAGGAAAGCGTATTATTACTTTCGACAAGTAATACTCGATATCCCTAAATATTGCATTTGCCATGTAAATAACTTTTTTCTCATTTTTTCCTTGAGTTCATGCCATTTGACTTTTTGAAAGTCATACAGGCTCTCCTTCAGTTCACGTGTTCTATATAGTGACAAGCCCTCAATGTCATTCTCAAACATTTCCAGCAATTCATTAAACCGGTCCTGAAACCATTTATTAAGCTCGTTTTGTGGAGTGGGGATTTCTTCAGCAATTTTGGTGTCCGTCAGATAAAGGAGTTTCTCACGAACCGCATCCGCTCCTTTCTTTCCTCGAGCGATTTGCATTCTCTCAAAGATCGAAGAGATTGTGAAAGATTCCTCATCGATAAGAGTCTTGCACAGAATTTTAGTCAACTCAGCAATATCCCGACCGGTCCACGGATGATCTGAAGGATTAAGTATGAAGTAAGGAATAACATAAGTATCAAAGCACACTTGCAATCCTTACCAGAACCATGTTTTGGTCCATTAACACTTAATTGTTCGGAGAATATTTTACGCATATCCTTAAATGTTTTTTTCCAATCATCGCTGAAATCATTAAATAGCAAATTTTCTTGGTTTTTTTGAGTGCCATTCTGCGGAAAGAGCCACACCTGTAAATCAGATCATTTTAGGATAACGTCAAAATAACGAGAGCATTCCGTTCAGTCTTTAAGAAATACTTTTTTTACATTAATGCTTTCAAAAGTGTCAACTAATAGTTTGCGGATAGTGTTGCGTTCTTTCTCTCCCGGCTCGTTTCTGCACTCTAGAAGTTTGTCTTTAACATTGTCTGGTGTTCCATTATAGGTCCAGGATCGGAATACAATATGGAGGTGGGAATATAATTTTGTATTTTTATGCTTTTTGTGGGTACGTATAATGCATTAATACGTAAGTCTTGTGATAACAAGATGCTCGTTATTTAGCACTAACATTTAATACTAACTTTATATTCTATCTCGGGATTAATTCGCCGTGCAGAATTTGTTATCGCACCCAGCATTGAAAGGATCCGATCTTGTTGAAAACCTTCCGGCCACCAGAAAATAATAATTTTTGAGGTAACGAGAATAGGGGAGAAAAGATAGATGTCGAACTCATCTCCTCGATCTAGAAAAGTATGAGGAGATTTTAATCGTGTCGTGCTCAATCAAGTTAATCGGCAAGAAACTTACTGCCTTGTCCTTCTGTGTCTACGAACCCAATTAAAACATCGCTGTCAACTTCCTGGTTACCATTTAACTTTGAAAATTCTCTAAGTGTCATGAATTCTTCAGAAATATCAACTCCTGTCGCCACTGTTTCCATGTCGCAAGAGCTCCTGAATATTTCGTCACTATAATCATCTACACCCGCCAACATATTCATCATGGTCGATTTACCCATTCTTATAGTATATGAAAAGTAGTTATATGGTATTGTATAATCGTACGCCTCATGAAAAGAATATCTAGTTACCTTGCCGGGCCAAAGATTGAAATGAAGTTTACGGTTTTGTTTTTGGTGCATAACAAGTCGGTAGCATCATCTCTAACATCCATATGGATCTTTGATTTGGTTTCTTCGTTCTTGCCACCGTCTCTGTTTTTGTTGTCCTCGTATTCAATTGTTAACCATTTGAGAGACCTCATCTTGATTATAATTTTTGGAACTTGGCATCCAATGTTGAAACTTATTTAACATTTCTGTTGCCTTAAAATAATCACACATTTTTTTCCGGATATAGAATGATTACGAGCAGAGATTTTTTTACAAAAATAAAAGACATGTGAGGAGTTTCCCGTGCATCACTTACAGTATGTGCGTCGCCTGTGCAGCATTATACTCAAGTGAAATCCTTTAATTCATGTTATTAAAATAATTTTCGGATCTTATTTCCGGCATATATACAATAAAACGGAAATCGAAGTTAGAAAATAAAGCGAAATTTATGATTTAGCATTTAAAAGGAACCCTTTTATTTAAGATTTGACATTTAAATAGTCTGTATATAGTTTTAAAAAATAATAAGCATGATTGTAAAACAAAATAATGAAATAAAGCCTACAATAAGAAATAAAGTATCTTCTATTTATGTATCCATTATACAGTATTAACCTATATTATACAGTATTTAACAAGTTATTAACATGGCAATTTTAATAATTTCGCGAATTTGACTACCGTATGTGACGATCTGAGATTAAGTCACGTTTTGCATTTTCCTTATGATCCGGAAATTTCACCCGAATATAATGCTGCACGAACACCTTTTATTTTTGGTAAAAATCACTGACATATTAAATCCTTGATTAAAAGATTAAACATTGAATCTAATTGGGACGCACATTCATTTTATTTATTCCAATAATGCTTCGAATCATGTTTTTAAACTGTTATTATCGCTATATTATGTCTTCTATTGACACAGAAGAAAGCCTTTTGTATACTTCATTTTTGATTTTAATTTATTTTTTTATTTATTTTTATTTATTTTGTTTTTATCAATTTTCAGAAAGAATCCGGTAATATAAACTCTATTCGCTTTTGTGATTTGATTTTTCTTTATTCTTTTTTGTCTAATGCCGCAGCACCCTTGCTGCACTTTTTCTTATAATTCGAAAATTTTATAGCCATAAGTAGCGATGTACGACAGAGATTTTTTACATGGTGTTTCCTCCGTTAGTTTACGACGAATGCAGCTTATCACACTCTTTACATTTGTATTGTTTTAGAGTGAAATTTCCGGATCACGAGAACTCCTGTATAAAAACGTAATTAATCGGTTTCACGTGACTAAATTGCAGATGTGCCTCCCCTCTTGTTTATAAATCTTTTTATCAAAAACCTTATTTTTGATAAAAAAACTCAATTAATAATTGTATTACATTAAAATGAAAATCAAATTTGGTTTATACTAAATAATAATTCTTTATTTATAAAATTCTTTTGACTCATCAAAAAGAATTAATTTGGCCCTTCCACTAA